>CM074959.1:19975873-20001831 GCA_037577455.1 Pangasius macronema | reverse complement strand
ATCTTTTAAAAGGTTTCAGTTTTATTTTCAGCCTGTCAGCTTTTTCCGATCACCAACATGCCTAAAAAGCTGACAGTAATAAATAAAACTGAAATCTTTTAAAAGATTTCCCACTCAAACAGTTACAGGAATTGTCTAAAAGCACAGGCTGCACAAAATGTGCTCTCAGAGAATGCGAAGAGCCGAAGAGTGAGAAGAAAGCAGGCAGTGTCCTCCTGTGTGAACATGTGTGTGAACTCGTACCTTCCATTCCTCTCCTCTGACAAGAGGTTATTTTCTCGAACATGACCAAACAGACGAGCAACAAAAGTGCATCCACTAGAAACCTGCTTCATAATGCCACCATAAATCTCTAATAAAAACCCATCTGAAACTTATACAACTGGGAGCAAAGTCCTAGTGTATTGTGCCATTTATCCATGCAGATATCTTCTGGGTGGAGGAACATATATTTGCACGGCATGAACAATCTGAATACAGTGTGTACGCTGCTTAATAATGGGAGTTCACCAGATTGTAACTGAATATTCCACTAGTTTAGTATGATGTTTGTTAACACTGATTATACTACATGCTGCCAAATGCTTAATTCTGATTGGTCGGAGTTTCCGACCAGTTCCAGCTGCAAGGTTTATATTAATGCACTTGTTGTAATAGTAGAACGACATGACATGCATTTATCAGTCTATAGTTACATTTACTGTTGTGTAAAGTCTGTAAAACGGGTTAGTTCCTGTTATCACTTATGTCATAACAGCTAAAAACAGTTGTTCCTTTTCAAAAACCTGCAGCTTGCCATGTTACCAAGAAACCAGAACATGTAAATTTCCCCAAGATATATGAAAAAAAGAAGACTTTCCAGTGGCGAAAAAACCTACTGACCTTTACACAATGCTGACAATGGAGACTCCTTCCACAAAATTATGTTAAAAATAAAAATATGTCCAAAAAACATCTTTCTGAACAAGTTAACAATTAAATATGTTTCTTTGTTAAATAACAACCATCTATTTATTATTACTAGGTGTTGATTATGTGGTGCATCGACCATAGACGTCCATGTGAATTAGCTGTTGCTATAGAGATTATAATGTATTAAAAGGAGAGCATTATTATTAGAGCTGTTGCTATAGAAAATGAATCATCTTCTGACCAATCAGAAGCAAGGAATCAAATGCACTGTGGTATAAGAAGCCCATATCGAATCCAAGAACTCCAAGGACCCATAAGACTCACATTCCTCAGTCTTTTAACTACTTATGCTGTCAATTTCACTGTAGTTACGAACGATCCATATGTGTAACTCCAGCACTGACGACGAGATTTAAAGGAATGAGGTTTGACTTCTTTATGTTTTCTTTTACACACCTGAGAAACCAGTATTCAGGAAACAAAGGCCATCCCACACCCAGACACCGCATTCCTGCCGAAGACAGAAGATCATCAGGCACGAAGCAGATAAATGGATCATGGTAGGCACAACTGAACGCAGCTCAACAGGCCTGTTAAACCTGCTGGAGCATCTTAAGAACAAACCTCTTTCTCTCTTGGCATCCAAGTATAATGAGCTTTTATAACATTATTTATGGTCTTATCATTTTTATTTCTCCATGGGGGTGCATGTGTGTGCACACATGAGCATATTTACATGAGCATGTGTCTGTTGTGTTTTCCTTTGTGTAAGCTTTCATGGNCATGGAAAGCGCCTTGAGAAAGCAACTTTTAAAGGCGCTATATAAAATAAATGTATTATTATTATTATTATTATTATAACTTGATGTGTAAGGGTATATACACCAACGTATACAGTATCTAGCAATGCCATGACAAGACCTTGACATGTCCCGTGCCCTGTGTGTATGTGAGTGTCACTGAAAGAGGAGCTACTGCATGTACAGGGTAATTTTAGTCGCACACAGGATATGAGTACAGTCACGGGACACGGCAGTACCATAAGTGTCCACAGGCAAACCCACACACACACACACGTGAACAGATTTAACATTACACCCAAAGCCAGGATCAGAAAACATAAGCCATAAGAAGGTGATGATCAGAGACTAAATGCTAAAGTCTAGATTACACTGAAAATGTCTTTAGTCAATCTTTCAATTCAGTAGCATTCACAGGAAGTCACTTAGGATTCACTGCAGCTTGGTTTGGCAGCTAGCTTCGCTGTATTTCAGAAGCATGAGGCATAGTCAGGAGTGTAAAAAGCCAACGTACTAGGAATGTGCCACTATCTGCATCTGTATCTTTTTAGTACCTGTATCTGAGTTCACATTTAAACCTGAAGTGGGTGTGGCCTAGAGGTTTTTTTCCGGTAGCTCTGTCAGCATGGTCTGTGAATTTCCAGCTCTTAATAAGGACGAATGACTGAAAACTGTACACTTGTGTTAATCAACGTGATCCTTGTTTGTCCTGCAAGCTTCGTAAGAGACCGCTGGCTCAGTCACGCCTACATGAAAATAAAAATAAAAAATCCTGCATGTGCAGTTTTTTTTTCAGAGCATTGAACAGGATCCTGGCCCCTATAGCTCGCCTCTAGCTTCAGCCAGATGTCCAGTGAAACTTTCTGTCAAGCTGTATTTGTATCTGTTTAAAACACATTATCAGCTAATTCTGAATAATGTAATTATATTCAGTTAGATCTCTACAATATACTGCATTGTGCACAATTTAGTTTAATGTGTTCATCACCATTTGGAATATGATCATGAGACTCAACAAACTCTATTAGATGACTGTTAAATATTTATTTGAATGTTTGTCTTCTGGCTTGTATAATCATATTAGTCAAAACTGTAATGTTTAACTTTCTTTAACTCTTATATGCAAAATCTGTTTTACAACTGACAGCAAGATATAAATAATTTAATTCATGAATATTTAAAAAGTGATTGCATTAGGCTGCAATTGTCTGTCCCTTGAATTTAGATGTTTAAATGCAAGTGCATGTTTTAAAGGGCAGTCGTGGCCTAATGGTCTGAGAGTCGGACTTGTAACCCGAAGGTGAACCCGAAGGTGGTGGGTTTGAGTCTCNGATGGGTTAAATGCAGAGCACAAATTCCAAGTATGGGTCACCACACTTAGCCACAAAGTCACTTCACTTCACTTCACTTAAAGGGGGTGGTATAGTGTGGTATTGTTAACAAATCTTGAAGTTTTAAACTTTGTTCAGAAATTATATAGATTGATGCAGGGACTTAAAAAAGAGTTTGAGATATTGACCCTTAAACATCCATGTAAACTAAGCCTGAATACAGAGAGGTTTCCCAGTGTAAATCCTGATGTACATAATTTTAAATAAAGATCAACTTGTAATAAGCTCAAACAGTGATGTACTTTACTTCCAAAGCATTATTTACGCTTTCTCTCTTTTTCAGAAGGCAGCGTGTGAGTTTAAAAGTTCAGAGTTATCCATGCTGGACTGAATGCTGCCAAATTTATTAAATACGTGCAGACATGAATAGAGTCATACAGCCTCATAGACGTCATCCAGTCTCCGACAATGAGCTGTTTATAGCTGTTATAAGTCATAACAGGAACTACACTGTCTCACAAAAATACAATATAACTATAAAAGGATAAAAGGTACAGTACAATGTGCTGTATTTTAATAAATAATAAGATGGCATATTGCTGTGGTATCAGAGAAATAAAGCATGTGATATTACATGACCGGTCAGGTCACCATACCCCAACACACTGTTAACTGTCTTCCTATGACAGCACACCACACTGTGTTTTATAACAGTCAAGAGAAATTCTGTCATTACAGTAATGCTTCAGGAACAAATACACAACTTGAAGCACCACAGATTTACCGCCACATACGGTACGGATATCCTGAGCAACAATAAAGTTGTTACTCCCAGTTATTTTCAATCAGCCCCGAAAAAGATCCAGCAGGGTCAGTCCTTTTTTATATCATCCCCAAAGGCAGGACTTCATCAGAATAGCTTTAAATAATAGTCTGACATTGTTTAGGAAATATTTCTTTCCGATTTAAATAAACATTGCACTTATAAATATAATTTGTATATGAGATACTGTATAAACCCAAGAGGCATTTCTGGTTTGGCGGCCTACTGCTTGTATTTAATGTTTACTTTGGTTTTTTCTCTTTATATGCCTGCGGCACTAGGTGGTAAAGCGTCATGTTTGCAGGTTTACATCCATGCGTCCTTCTCATTTGGGGGATATCTCAAGAACGAGCGGCTGAATGTTTGATTTACATGGAATTACCACTGTAACCAGTGGACGAACTTCATGTCAGACTGTATTACACCACCCCATTGTGGATTATTTTACATTTACATTTATGGCATTTGGCAGACGACTTACATTTTATCTTATTTATACAACTGAGCAGTTGAGGGTTAATGGCCTTGCTCAAGGGCCCAGCAGTGGCAGCTTGGCGGTGCTGGGGATCAAACTCACGACCATCCGATCAGAAGCCCAACGTCCTAACCACTGCCCTATTTTCCTATAACAGCATGTACTGACGTATTTTATGCTTTCTTCCATGAGTTTCCTCCATTCAGTAACAAAGTTCTAAAAAAGAGGGCTCCAAATCTTTTTAAAAATATCCTCCTACTGCATAAGTAAAAGTCATAACTACAGTATGAATCATTGTTGTTTTATTTTGACAGGAGACAGGCTCTCACAGGCATGCTTTTCCTCATGACTTTTATAAATCATACCAGTTTTCAGGGTTTGGCCATAATGTTAATGACTAAATCTGTGGGAATTAATGTTAATGACTTGTGCGAATTGTAACATAATGCATGTACTCTTGCATACTTAAGTCTATTGTTGAGAGAGATTGTTGAGAGAGATTTTCTAATTGTTCGCACCGTAGTTTTAACAATTTTACCAATTCAAGGTTGGGCTGATGTCAATGGATGAAATATCAAACCTTCAACCGAATACTGCTCTGCGTCTATAGACAGTCTATAATATGTGATCTACCTCTGTTTTAAGATTATTTTATTACCATGATCATAACTGACATTTAACCTCTTAGCTGATTATTTAATTATCTTTTGGTAATTATCATGGCTTTTGTGAACAGCGGGATTAGAGATTGGTTACTGTGTCATGAATGACGTCTCTAACACAGATTAACATGTTCGCACCTGAAACCGTGATGTATTTCTAAAACGGCAGGCTTGATCTCCACCTGGAAATGAAACTTGCGATGTGTGCTTTAAACAGAGAGAGAGGGAAATGATAAACAAAAGAGAAGAGCAGGAAGAACAAGAAAGGCATAAGAAATGTCTACAATTCCTGCAACCTGTTTAACACGAAATATTCACATACATTGAAATGACTGAGGCTGATGTTTGGATTTCGTTAAGTGTCATACTAATTGAGTCATAATGCAAATTGAGTTGGCAAATGTGAGAACATGTTCTCCTTAAGGGTAAAAAAACATGTTCTTATCTTTCTAATCCACTGTATTATGCAACAGGCCTGTGTTCGGGTTTAACACAAATAATGCAAGAATGACATTTCATTGAAATTCATATGCATTTAAATGACCTAGCATTGGATTTTGTTAGATATAATACTAAAAACCGTGTCATACATATTGAGTAAAACACATTTACCACCCTCAATACCACGACTGAGGTGAGACCCTTGTCGTTCCGTGGCTAGGGGGTTGACGAGGGGCCCGCGGCGTCGTAAAATGGCTGCCCACTCTCCGGGTGTGTGTTCACGGTGTGTGTGTGTGTGTGTTCACTACCGTGTGTGTGCACTTGGATGGGTTAAATGCAGACACAAATTCCGAGTATGGGTCACCACACTTGGCCACAATGTCACTTCACTTCACTTCAAATAAGATTATGATTGCATTCGAAGTGCACACACAATGCGATTCGAAATTTTGCGAACACTTTTTACGAAGGAATTTGTAAGTAACTCTGTTTATATTACTCCATTCATTAACCACTTCCTCATCATAAACCCTGATCTGTGGTCTGAGGTCTGTAGATATTGACATCACTTGACATATTATAGTCTAGTAAGTAGGCTATTAAATTCCACTGTATGTGGTGCAGATAAGTCAGTTCTCACAATGAATCCACAATGGGTTACGACAAACTAAAATGTTTTTCATAATCCTACAAACCCAGACTTCAGGTGATTGTTGCTTCTGGGTATTCTGCAATATCCAGTTTTAACCCTTGTGTTCTGGATGTTCTGTTTACGGATCATACTGAGCAGCTGTGGCAGAAAATAATATGTGAAGTGACTAAACTTCTATGTTTCTGGGGAACAGTAAAGACACAAAACAACTTTTCATGCCTGAGGTTCCTCTGCTGTTTCATGCCTGAGGATCCTCCTGCATCTTGTACATGTAATATGTATTTATGACCTCCAAACATGGATGTAGTTTACCTTTAAACAAGATTTAATATAAATGGACTGCAATTCATTCTTAGAGTAAAGCTTGCTCTAAAGGTATACTATGTGCTAGGTACAAGGTGCCACGCCAGAGACAATGAAATGTACGATTTAGTGCCATTTTTTTCTCCGAGTGTGTGTCATCAAGTATGAGTACATATCACAAAGAGTTAATTCACCTTTTATTCAGATTTTTCAGCACTTTTATTTTAATATGTTTTATTCTGGGGACATAATGAACCTATATAACCTGTGCACTAATGTATGAAAGTATAAAGGAGTGTATAGCATATGGACCAGAAATTAAATTGGACCTTTTTCATGTTCAGTAGAAAATAAAAAGCCAAGCACATTAAAATTCATGTCGAAACAAACAAAACAAAACAAACAAACAAACAAACAAACAAACAAACAAACAAACAAAACCATTGCACATTCAGGAGCCTGAAAATCAAGTGTTTAAGCACATTTAGTTTTATATTGAAGCACAAAACAAACAAACAAACAAACAAAACTTACAGACTAAAAAAATTAACAATTCTGAATAGAACACAAGGGTTAAGCACGCGCTTTGTTGGACCGGAAGTAGTTATAGGCTATATTAAAAAATGCTCCAGTGGACTCCAGATGTGTTGCCAGATTGGAAATAATAACTGATACATTTCATTCCTTACTCGCCCTATATGCAGAGTACACAGGAAATGTAACATATTTGCAAGAATGAAGAATATACGACATATTTTCGTCGTATATAAAGTGCACTCTATGAACTACAGGATATAAAGTGTCAGTGTGAATGCATGCATAAGAGCAAATACATATAAAGACACATATAAAGACACGTATATATGAATGAGAATCCAGTTCCGAAAGTTTGCAAAGTTTCCAGCGTTTACGACTTGAGAATTTGTTATATTTTGAAGGCTGCATGCCATGAAGCTACACGCCCTGTTTAACGAGACTTTAGTTTTCCTCCGCGGCTTTTCTCAGAGATTAAACCTGAAGTGTCAGTGTGGAAACTACTTACAGAGGCAATCCAGTAAGCAGCGTACGCCATGAAGCCGACTGACAGCGACACTGGAGAAGGAGATGCGGTCTTACACTGCCAGACTGGAGCACACGTAAACTTGTGTTCATCCGTCACATTCCACTTGTGCCACTCCCGTCAGTGTACAGACAATTATCCAGCACTCCAGTGGATTAAGGCAATGCTCCTGTTATCCCTGACTCGTCTACTCCCCTGTACCTCCGGTCAAACTGACACTGTAGTCTGCTAAAATGAACGGGAGTGATGAAAGACCAGATAACGACCCAACGCGTTCTTGGACCGACGTGGCACTGGCACCCTCACAGAGTTTACAGTCATAACCCACCTCCCTGAAGAACTCTGACAGCTCACACACAAACTAAAACACCTCACCCTTACAGTACCTGTATACTACACTACCTGCATGGCTTTGACTGGCTGCAGGCCAAAAACATGCAAAATCTATGAACATGATTTAAAAAACTCACACACACAAACACCTATTCTGAACATAGACCCATCCATTTTCTGTACACAGGGTTAAGAAGCCTGGAGCCTATCCCAGGGAACTCAGGTCACAAGGCAGGGGGCACCCTGGACAGGGTGCCAACCCATTGCAGGGCACAGTTACACACACATTCACACACTACAGACAATTTGGAAATGTCAGTCAGCCTACAGTGCATGTCTTTGGACTAGGGGGAGGGAGCCAGGGTGCCCGGAGGAAACCCCTGAAGCACAGGGAGAACATGCAAACTCTGCACACGCAAGGAATAGGCAGGATTCGAGGCCCCAACCCTGGAGGTGCGAGGCAAGCATGCTAACCACCAAGGCATCATGCACCCAAAAGCACCCCCCCCCTCTACACACACACACCCCACCTATTTTGAAAAAAATAATTATCTTAGGCTAAATCTAATCTGTGTGATACCTGTGATTAGTCAGATGAGGGCGATAGGACAAAAATTCATACCTTGAGACTCTTCTGTAAAATGTGTTATGATATACACATAACATCATGTATTATTTAATGAAATTTAATGATATTTGACTTTTTTTAATCCTAATAATTAGGGTTTCAGAACAGCAGTAGCTCAGTGGTTTAGGTGCTGGATTAGCGCTCAGAAGGTCAGAGGTTCAAGCTGCCACTCTTAGGCCCTTGAGCAAGGCCCTTAACCTTCTGTATCATGGCCAGCCCCAACTTCCTAAGAAACTGGGTTATGCGAAGTGAAAAGTTTTGTTGTAAATAAAAATTTCCAAGTCATGTTTTATAATTGTAGTTTAGTCGACGCTGATTAGTCTGAGACATTGACGATAAATAGGGAGAAGTGTATTATGACATAAATAACCATGATATTGATATTATATCATCATATTGCCCAGCACTATATAATACATATAATCCAGAGCAAATCCCCTACTATACTTATACATTATTCATGCTGTATTGAAGTGTTGATCTGACTCGTACAGTTTACTTCACTCTTACAACATTAACATATTTATTATTAAATTCACCATCAATGCTGCATTCAGTGTTTGACCTGTACAGAGTTAAGGTGACTCATCCCGGTTGAAGTAAACCCATATTGTTTCTTTAGCTGTTGTGCAATCAGGTAAGGTAGCATATCACAATACTCAAAGACATCTTCACGGCAAACTCTTTAATCCAGAACACATAAGGAGTTGTCCCGAAAGATTCATATAAGATTCATTCACATGACTCACATTTAGCACAAATACATGCATTTAATGCCGGAAAGGAGAGAAAAGGAGAGAAAATAAAACATTTTTTGGTGCAAAAACTTTGAAGGAATAAAACACTCGGTGGAGTGGTGTGATTGTTACCACACTGAAGTTCATTATTTTCCAATTACAGCATGTACCGTAGTGTTTTATTCCTCTTAAACCACAGAAATCATCCAGCAGTTGATTTTTTTTAAAAAAATCAGTCTACAGTTAATGTACATTTAATGATGTGGAATGTGGAGTGAGTTATTTCCTGTTATTACTTAAAACTGAGAACATTAGCTTCTTTTTTTCTCTCCTTTTATGGTAGTCTGACAAAAATGCAGCTTGTTGTGTTACTGAGAAACCAAATACCACAACATGCTCCATCCTAGGAAACTTTCCTTTAGGAGACAACCTTGAAGAGCTTTACCTCTGTCTATTACAAAGCATTGAAATTGGAGACTCCTTCCATAAATGTTGAATAAACATCTCCTCGCCATAGCAACGATTATACTAGAAATGATGACATATTAAAGCGAGCACATTAAGATACACCTGTGATTTGAATCACAGCCAGCACTGTTGTCAGAGCTGCTGTCATAGAGAATTAATCAACACCTTCTGACCAAACAGAATCGAGCCGATCACTGTTATAACAACATCGGAAATACCTCATAAAGGTGACATATTTATTACAATCCTGTTATTATATTTTCACATACTACTGTGCTGAATCCTGCTGTGTCGAATTAACCTCCACAAACACCTACAGTGTTGAATGAACCCTAACCATATTGAATTAACACAGACAGGGTTGACAAGTATAGTGAATAATTAATTAACTCTGATCACACCGAATTAACAGCTACAGTGTGGAATGATTAAAGTTAATTCAAAACAAGACATGTTCATTCAGCTCTGTGGCTGTTTCTGCACGTACACTCTGATTAGACATTGGGAAAGCTGACGTGCAATGAGTGAAAACAGCCTACTGAACGTGCCTGGAGTTCCTGAATGTGTGCGCCATTCAATTACATACCTCGCTGGACTTTTTCTTTCGTCCGTGAGACCTTTTTCTGCCTGGCATGTCTGCGTAGTAGTCTTTCAGAGCTCCCTCGCTTGAATCTGCACTTTCTGGAGGGGGCTATGTGGCATGATTTGCTTGCTCCTCCTGCTTAAAGTATGCAGTTTATTGAAACGGGTTTCACGGTCTCCGTTGGGACTAAGTTTTTTTCCTTTCTCACTTCCTTACTCGTTTGTCACGGTCGTGAGACACGTTGAGCATACACATACTGTGGATTTGTACATATTCTATGTTATGTAATATATATATATATATTAAATGCATAAGTTGCATAGTGATTTGTGATATGTTTTTGATATGTTTTTTAACAGATGGCTATGAGGCTCTTTTCAGGCCACAGGAAAAAAAAAACTTTTTGTCGATATTGTTACCCTATCTATGCAGAATACTTTTGTTTCGGTGAGGAGTTAGGGGATGTTCTGAAAACAATTACTAAAATACAATTAACAACCATAAAACCATATGCTCCTTCCACTTTCCTCTAATCATGGCTCACACTCCCACTTTTGGCCTGATTCCATACGAAGCTGGTAATGACTCATTAGGTGTGTCGTACAGACACGCCTTCTCTCTTCGCAATACAAAGCCTAACATTCATTTAATCTCACTGCAGAATGTTTGACTTTTCTGTTCACTTTCCTAGAACCTCCCAAAAATGATGAATGGACTGGAGGATTGCTCAATATTGACACCACCAGCATGATAAATTAGAAAAGGTGTGAGCTCAAGAATGGTGTTGCGTTTCAGGAGGTAAAGCAGATATTCCTATTAAGTGTTGCGCAATTTACAGTAAATGCACTCATAGCATGCCATGTCACTACAACTGAATATTGCAATCTTGAATTTCTGCAGTAAAATAACACTAACACAGGAAGTAAGCCCCAGTGAAAGCCATGCTAGAATCACATCCTGTGATTATCAGCTCCCTTTGACACCAGTTTCCTGTGTTACATTTACATTTTAGTTTCCTTCATCGTTAGACTTTTAAGTAAAAGTTTGCAAAATTAAAAACTGATGTATGGAACAAAAAAAACCTTGAGGGAAAATATCTACATTTAGACAAACTTCAGTATTTAAGAGCATAAGTAAATATGTAAACTGTGACTAAAGAGCTGATTATGCCAGATTCTGCATGATTAGATTCGCTAAACTATCAGTGATAAGGAAAATATTCTGTTTTCTCAAACAAACCAAACAATTTGTCTTGCTGTTTAGCTAACATGTAATAACCCTTTTGGAATGAACGCTAAGGCACATTAGCAATGAAAAGAAAACTTAACTAACAAGCTCATTTAACAAACCAGTGTACGAAACCTAACTAGCTAGCTAATATAACAAGCTTATTTACAAAACATAACTAGCTAACTAGCTAATTGAAAAAGGTAACTTACAAAACATAACTAGCTAGCTAATATATCAAAGTAANATGTACAAAACATAACTAGCGAACTAATTTAACTAGCTAATTTAGCAAACTTAAACATAACAATTTAATAGGCTTCTTTATCTTTGGAAGTGAATTTTAAAGGCCAATGCTGCATTTTTACATGAGAGATATAATTAGCCACCTCATCCTGTATGAATCAGTAACCCTGATATATATTGAGGTTTGTAACACGAATTTGAAAATGTACTTAAGAGATATTCAATTTCAAAAAAGTACAAATCTTCAAAAATTAATTTAATTAGAGTAATGAACAACTCATATAATTCATATTGCAAGACATATGCTTCAAATTCACAAAGAGCAACAGCCCACTAGGTGGCAGTGGTTTAACATTTTCAACTGTTATTGTCATTTTCAGACCCGTTTAATGTAGGTGGCAGTATAATCACTTGTGAAAATACCTTATGTCTCAGAAATCTTGTATAAACCTGAAGGTAAGAAGGTGATAGACTTAGACAATCTCAGTTCAGATGGACATGTGTTTCCCAGTCGACCAGGATCTCATGTGAAAGACGTTGTTCGACAAATCAAATAACCTGGTAAACTGAACTTGGAGGGAGAAATCGGGCATTTGTATAAGCAGGTGTGAACACAGCAATGGCACCTTGGCCAGGCCAAAACAACGAGACTGAGAGGTGGCGATTTCCAAGTGAATCCTAGAGTGTCTGATTGTAGTATGAACGTGAATTGAATCAACCCAGATTCGACCCAACTGCGGCCTTTTGTATTTTCAGTACTGTTTCTTTACACACAGCAACAGGAACCAGCAGGAACTGTTTAGGACTCATGTGTTTAGGAACTAGCCTGTTGGGCCAGATTAGTTTTCCAGCTTCCTTGGAGCAAAAAAAAAAAAAAAAAAGAAATGAAATGAACCAAAATGGTCAATTGTGCTCTGATTCAGACTAGGCAAACAGACTAATAATTGAAAGTGGGCCTAGGCATTGTTATTTTTTTTTTAAAATAATGTTCTGTCACAGGGCAACATAACACACTCGAAGAAAAGCACTATCTACCCTCTTTCGCATACCTGAGTGCATACGCGCCCATGATTGCCTAGTGTCCATGTGATTGACAGGGGCACAAGCGCAGGCAGTGGTAGCCCAGTGCTTAAGATGTTGGGCTTCTGCTCAGACAGTCATAAGTTCAAGCTGCCACTTCTGGGCCCTTGAGCAAGGCCCTTAACCCTAGACTGCTCAGTGGTATAAAAAGATAAATGTAAGTTGCTCTGGATAAGGGTGTCCACCAAATGCCATACATGTAACTGCAGTATGCCATCCTTCCCCCCCAGGGAGCACGGTCAGTTTAGCTCTCTTGGTCACAGATGGTTGTGGCATCATCAGGATAAGAACTGACAATCTCCAGACCTGCTGAGGTCATATTATTATTATTATTATTATTATTATTATTATTATTATTACTATTACACTTTATAACATTATACATTATAATATGCTTATATCCCTGGGCTAATCCTACCTGAACACACTTTATGTCTGATTAAGATTAACATTTTTAATGATGGTGTAATGCTTTATTCATTTTAATAAAAAAATGGCTACATAAAAAGCTTGGGGTCACACAACATGTGCTCTAATTAAAACCTGACCCTGACTATTTTTATTCTGCAGTTATCAGGCAGTGATGGAAAGTAGAGCTGTATGACTCATCCCCATGGTGGTTTGGAGAGCTGAAATAAATTCGACAAAGGGTCGAGGAGAAAGTGGTTGAGTGTCTGACAGTACAGAGTGGAGCCCTTTTGGCCCGGTCAGCCTTTGTGCCAGGGTAATTGCTGGATGCCTTGAATAAGTGCAAGGTGCAGTATCACAATCTGTGGCTCTGATAACATTTAGCTACACAAAGGCTACATGTCAACAGCTAGAGCCTTTATTGGTGTGTAGTCCTTCACAACACAGATAAGGAGCAAGTTCTTGCCATTTCGTTCACTTGTTTTCAAAGCATTGTTGTGACGTCTACTCATCTTGGCTTTATCGTATGTTCACAATTCTGCTCTGTTAGTGCCTGTAGCTATTGCTACATAAACATTTACTTAGAGATAAGCTAAGAGGTAAAAAAATATATATACAATGCTTATTTGTATGTCACACTTGATATAAATGATACAGTAACTGCAGGTACACTTATATAATATACATAATATTTTTATTTATATGTTAGCACCAAGCTTCCCAAAACTTCTAGAGTAGCAGACCTACCGTAATGATGCTAAAAAACAGGCATATTACAATTAGGATAACGCATATCATTACCTCATTACTCATCTCATGTATTTACATAAGTTACATAAGGGAGTGGTTATTACTAACCATTAACTATTCTATTCTTTACAACACAACAGAAACAATACCTCAGTATAAACATGACATACCACAAGAGGCATCATTAGTTACCAACATCTATGTACACTCACTGTCCACTTTATTAGGAATACCCATGATAGCCTCAGATTCCTGTTCTTGGCTGACAGGAGTGGAAGCTGATGTTGCTGTTGTAGCCCATCCACCACTAGGTTCGATGTTTTGTGCATCCTGCGATGCCTTTCTGCTCATTACGGCTGTAAAGAGTGATTATATGAGTTACTACATCCTTCCTGGCAACTCAATCAATCGATTTTCCTCTGACCTCTCTTAGCAACAAGGCATTTCCACCCACAGAACAATCACTCGGTCAATGTTTTTCACACCATTCTGTGTAAACACTAGAGACTATTGTGTGTGAAAATCCCAGGAGATCAGCAGTTTCTGAAATACACAAATCAGCCCATATGGCACCAGCATCCATGCCACGGTTAAAGTCACATTTTTCCCCATTCTGCCGTTTGATGTGAACATTAACTGAGGCTTCTGACTTGTATCTGTATGATTTTATGCAGCATTTATGCTGCTGCCACATGATTGTCTGATCGGATAACTGCATAAATATGTAAGTGACAGTTGTATAGATGTTCCTATTAAACTGGACAGTGAGTGTACGTCAGTATATGAAATGAGTAATTCTTCTGGTTCATGTTTGAATCACCAAAGCAAATCAGAATGCCTCTGTGTGCGGATATTGGCCGTAATCTGCTGAAAGAAGGTCACCTGGATCTCTGTTATTCATCACTGGAGATGGAGCCATCACACTGTCCTGCTATCAGCAGGTTAATTGCTCGCACAGCTCAGATCACTGATATTTGTGTGGTCCTCACGTGGCAACGTCATTCGTGACCTTTCAAACCAATAGATGATGGAAAGAGACATCCTCCAGATGAGGAGAAGGGATGAGAAAAGGACTATGCTTTTGTTTTCTTTCTCAGAAAAGAAGGATACTTTGATTCTTTGCTTTTGTTAATGTTAATTTGGCCATATTTCATATCACATCTGTTCCATGAGGAATTTTTCTTGGTAAATGCATCTGGATCATATTAAACAGATAAACAAACAGCACTATTTATAGGTATACTGAGAAAGGAATTAAATAAAATAAAATAATATAGGATAATTAATATAGAGGTATTGCAAAAAGTAGATATAATGAATAGCAGCCTGAATGTGTAGCATACGTCAATGCTTCTTAATGCGCAACTGTTAACAATTTGTTTTTGAAGTGTATTAACTGTATTAGTTCTCAAAGCCAAACACATTTTAGCTGGAACACGACTAAATTGTGTGGCAAATGCTGTTTGTTAATCTGTTAACAAGCCATATCAGTTATCTACTTAGCAAACACACGGACCTACTGGCTACTAGATAACAAAATGTTTGCTAAATGTAAACATTATTAATACCTAGTCACATGATGGGCTGTAGGCAGAGTTAGCGAATTAAGTTCAAAAGTTACATCAGTATTTACATGGGGAAAGTTCCTCGTATTCAGAATCGGGTATGCAGGTACATAAATCTGGGATTTTATGGGCAGCCAGTTCAGATTATGAAAATTACCCGAGTGCAGTTCACCACCTTTAAAGACAAGCACTTGCCAGTAAGCCTGAAAAAAAAAATCAGGGGATAGACATTTAAACATGAAAAATTAAAACAGATTAATATGGTGATATACAGTATGAATGAGACGAGGGCTACCACTTAAATAAACTTCTAATAGGAGTCAAAAATATGAATAGACCTTACTGTAATTATCACAGTAGTCAGTGCAAATATCTTAAAATAGCACTTGATCCAGCACATCCTATTATTTTGCAGTTTAGGCTTTTTTTTGTGCACCGATACTTAATTGTGTGTGCAATTAAATGATACCAAATTGAAGGTTATGAAACTGTAATGTGTGTGTAGGATGTAAACTATTTTATCATGATTTTAATTTGGTATTATAAGTTGTCAAATTAATATAATAGTATATATAATATATAATATATAATAGAATAAGATGCTTTCTCTTACGATGTCCATCATGACTCTAGATTAAAAACAGCATTTAAAAAAATAAAGAAAATTAAAGATGGATTTATCAGTCATGTTTATTTTTTCGGTTATGTTTCCCTCCTTATTTAAAAAAAAAAAGATAATGATGAACCCTAGTGGATCTGAGGATCTGATGAACCCTAGTGGGTGAACTGAGTTATAGTGAATAGGATAACATGCACAGCATTGATTCACTGGACTTCATTTGCTATTTGTCCTCTCTTTATCTCTTTCCCTCTCATGTCCTCTGCATATCCCTCTTATCAGCTACATTGCTTTGCTTGGGTTTTTAATTGGTGCCTTCAGTCATTATTTGCTATAGAAACACCACAGAGCTACACCACCTTACTACCTCAGAGACCGCAGAGGCTTAGAGATCTGCTCATAACCCACCCTCACCCTGCATGAAGACTCTCCTGCAACACTCCAGCAAACCTGATTACTGTGGTCCTGTGGCTACTGAGTGTATACGTGGAAATACGGGTAATGGGGAAGGGGGTTGTGGTGAAAGAGTGGGTCAGTATAGAGAAGCATGTGATCTGAGAATGGGGATAGAATATATTAGAGATATCAGCAAGAAGGCAACATCAGTATTGTTGATTTTAATCCAGCATTCACTCCTCGAAGTCGAAACAGTAAATATACATATTTGATACACTTTAAAGAGATAGAAAGGCAACAAAATTTGTGTTTAAGACTATTTTGGGATTCCTCTCATTCACAGATGATCTGTGAATTTTGCATAATTATGTAATTATGCCGTCCTCTTATTGGCGGCTTTTGGATGAGTGATGTGTGAAAATTGTAGATGTTAGGATGTGTGAAAACATGGCCGAAAATCAAGACTGGAAAAAGACGAGGTGATGTTTTTCCAATCCTGGGCTGTCCAGTTTGGGAGCCACCATAGCCTTCCTACAAGCTTGAACCAGTCTGGACATTTTCCTCTGAGCTCTTCCAGCAGAATGACTGCTTACTAGATGTTTTTTGTCTTGTGCAAAAGTCTTAGACGCATGCGAAGAAATGCTGTAGAACAAAGATGCTTTCGAAGAGCTTTCTTTACTCACATACATACATTTTAATGTAATGTTTAATTCTGTGCTGGAAGAGTAATGTTTGGAGATCTAAAATGTTTTTGTACTGACTCCATAATGTACAAGTCATAAAATAAAACTCTATAAGAAAGTTTGTACTTAAAAAAAAAAACAGCTAAGCCTTTTGAACAGTACTATACAGGGTGTCCCAAAAGTCTCCATAGCTAGGGGACTGTGTGTGCCAGCACCACGTCAGTTATGCCTTCGTCAGTGGATGTTGGTGGACGTTCACTTCTGGGTTGGCCTGCAATACTTCCAGTCTTTTTGAATTAATTAATTGTTAATAAGTTTGGCATCAGTGTCGTGTGTGATGTGCTTGCTATGTTTCCTGTTAAAGTCCATCGCGACCTTGCGATATCTTCCAGATCCAGTCATGAGAATGATGATTTCAATATGTTCTTCTTTTGTCAAAGGTATTCTAAAAGGCTATCTGAGTTATGTCATAGATAGATAGATAGATAGATAGATAGATAGATAGATAGATAGATAGATAGATAGATAGATAGATAGATATCACACTAATACATTCATTTCCTCCCAGACTGGTGTGGCTGCAATGACACAGACTGAGAGAAAGAGAGAAGGAAAATGAGGTTTCCATGACGACCACACATCCTTGACAAATGACACTCTTTGAGACAGCTAGAAAAAAATGTTGTGTGCTTCAGAGAGATAAAAAGACATGAGGCAACAGATCCTTTCTGTACCAAAAATGAAGTTCTTATTAGTAAAAAAAGGGTAAGAATACAAATAATTTAATATGCTAAAACCTTAAAGAAATGAGTTAAGTGCATAATTAGTTAAGTGCAAATAGCTGTAATTGAACTGATGATGTGAAGAGTAGGGGTATTGTGCAGAGTACACTGTTTTTCTTTCCATTTCGACGCAAGGTTGACGTACATCACTGTATTATAAGGTGATTCGCAGCAGGTCAAAGCTGAGTAAATCTCTCCCTCTCTCACGGTCCATGCCAGTCAATTGCTTCCATTGATTTCCCACCTCTGTGTAATGTACACACGGTAGAACGTCATCATGACGTCTTTATGACATAGAGTAACCCCTGCTCTATCAGATGTCTCATTTCCACTTCCATTAAGGTTTCAGACCTACATAGTAGGGACCTTATTTCACACATCATTACACATTAGCATGTCTCGTATGCAGTCAAACAGCAGTCTGGCTCATCTGGCGTAGTCAGGATTTCTGTTTGTGTGTGTTCCAGCTCATGTGTGCATCCTGCTGTCCCTGGAATCAGCCAGCTGTGTCCCGCATGACTGATGGTCAGTAAAATATGCAGCCCAGTCAAGCATCAATACACTTCCTGAAACCAGGTAATAGTTCTAGTAATGGTACCATTTTAAACTGTCTATTGCAAGAAGGCACCAGAGTTTGCTCATGGTTGGTTTAGTGGACTTGGGCTGTTGGTTAATAGTGCATAAAACATTATATTAAAGCTGTGATATGTAACTTCTTCAGTTAAAACAGTATTACTTACACAGTACACATTAAAGTATAATGTTCCTTTTCTGAGGATTCATACTCCCAATACTGCCTTAAAACATGAAGGCATTCTTCAATAGAATAACGCTTGATGGCATACCCTAAAGCCTTTTTACACTCATCCATCCATGGTCTGTCAATGGGAAACGGTTTAGAAGAAAAACAGTGAGCTTATCCGGACATTGTCTATTACCTCCTTAAATTTGAACTCAGTCCAGTCAGGCACCTCCATCCTTCCTTTAATTAGCATGCTGGTTCACTGGGTTTTGGCCTTCACTAATCAGTGGCGAGGTAACAGAATAACAATCCAGACTACAACAGCAAAAATGCAAGAAACAAAACTGGTCTTCTCTCAATCTCTTAATCCATGTACTGATTCCATCTCTCCTCTCCATCTATCTTACAAGGAAGGAACTTTTTTGTTGCTTCATAAATAATGGCATAATTCACCAAAGAAGTGTTAATGTGCCATCCGGGTCACGGCACCAAGTTGTTAGAAAATCAGTAAAGATTAATCAAGAGACAGGGTTTGATCTTCAGATTGTCTATATTTATTTGCAAGTTTGGTTTGTCTTCAGATCAGCTTTTTCACCAATAGAAGTATAACTTCAGAAAGTCTATACCAGCACAATCTACAGACTGAAGAGGCTTAGCAGGAATACACCCTGGATGGGACAGCAGGCCATCACAAGGCGCCATGCATACACAAACATTTGCACACTCATTCATTCACTCTTAGGGGTGATTTAGCTTAGCCAATCCACAGATGGGAAAAACAGGTGGGAAAAAACAGCTAACACAAAGGAAACCCACACAGACATGGAGAGAACCTGTGAAACTCCACATAGATGTAACCTGAGCTCAGGACTGAACCAGGGATCACGGAACCAGAGCAATGATACCTGTTGCACCACTGTGTAAAACACTTACCCCTACTGACGGTAATTTTGATGAGTATAATGAAGAATTTGTAACACTGACGAGATAAGCACATCATCAGAAGATAGTCACAAAATCATACAATTTTAAAATTCCTTGAATATCCACTTGCTGCTTGAAAACACCAGATTTTCTCCAAAAGTTGCAGATTGCAGCTTTAATAAAATGACCTAAAAATAAAATAGACTTTTTTTTTATAATAAAGAATGTATTGTTTTTATTGCTTCCAAAGACAGTATAATGTCTCTGTTCTCCAAATAGTGCAGAGTGTAAAGCTCATTTGCTTTAATTCATCTCAGTACGAAGTCTATCTGCTATAAAGGCTGCAAAGCAAACATGTGTTGCCAGGTAGAAGCAGAGAGCAGCTGCCACATGCAATGTTTGCTCACGTACCTTTATTATACTCCAGGCCCAGTACTGCATTACCACACCATGCGCTCCAAGCGGATATTTAACTCACTTACTTACCAAATACACTGTAAAATAAAGATTTGTTCAAATCCAATTAACATTTCTTCTTTCAGTTTAAACTTTGAGTCTCACTGAGGCTGAGATTTTGAGATAATTGGAATGTTTTCTTTACTAGTGGAGTGAACCTTTTTTTAGTGCATGACTTGTGCAGTGCTAAAGGGATAAGGAAATGTTTCATTTGCATCAGATCATCAGACAGCTAATAGATACGAATCATCCTGGAAACTACTTAATAAAAGAACCTGTTATTCTTAAATCACTGTCTGAGTGGGGTTGCTTGTATAAATGACAGCTGTGCACACACTCAACGCAAGGAAAAACTAACAGGAGGTGCAGATGGGAGAAGTGAAGCTGCTGTACCATGTCTATAAATCTAGCCCCAGCTGATTTATCTTCAGAGCCAACACAATCCATGTGCACCTAATAGCATAAGAAACAGTTGAAGGGGAGACTGGGGTCAGTTGAAACCAATCAGCCACAAGCTACAGTGTTGACACTCACTCCGCACACTACTGCTCAGTAGGGTCGACTGCATGCCTGCAAAGGAACAGCAGCTTAATCACAGCTCTGAAGAATTTATTTTGAAAAGTGAGATTTTGAGATATGAAAGTAATTTTAAAAGTAGGTTTTCTGGAGAACATCTGGAGAATATTTTGAATTATGTGTTCACTGTGTATGCAAATGAAACCTAACTAGACTACTTTTGAAGTGAAGTGAAGTGAAGTGACTTTGTGGCCAAGTACGGTGACCCGTACTAGGAATTTGTACTCTGCATTTAACCCATTCAAGTGCACACACACAGTAGTGAACACACACACACCCGTGAACACACACCCTAGTAGTGGGCAGCCATTTTAGCTGCAGTGCCCGGGGAGCAGTTGGGGGATCGGTGCCTTGCTCAAGGGTCTCACCTCAGTNAATGCTAAGCTGGTTAGTTTGCATATCAGATTTCAAGATGGCTGACAGTTCCACTTACCTGAAAATTGTGCTGCTGTCGAGGCAAAGTTGCAGCGTGTAATTCCCCACGTACAACCGATAAAAACCACCGTCCCCTCAACTTACAATTTCAGCTCTTTAACTTGGAGTAGTCGTCTCAACTACTAAAGGGGAAGGTGTACAAGACAGTGGTGAGAGCGGCCATGCTGTATGGTTTAGAGACAGTGGCGCTGAGGAAGAGGCANTCACTAATGTTAACTGGCTAGCTTGTTGCTAATAGTACTCGCTATTGTCCACCGTTGTTGCTGTGCTGCAATTTCAGTTTTCCATTTACGTGAATGTTTGAAGTTCACTATAATAGATCGGTACCATCATGTTTCCTGTCTGATGAAACGATTTGGATAAATATACTTATATCTCCCAAAGACTCACACCAAGGAGTCGGTTGTAACATTTTGACCCTTTATACAGTATATCCTCTGACAATAACATAATTATTGACATAACATAAAAATTAACATCATTAATTACATAACATTATTTTGTGTGTGTTTTTTTATAAACAGTGAACAGACAAATGTACCTATCATGTGTCACAATACTGGAGCTTTAGAATATTTTACTCATAAGTTGTACAAAAAAAATGTGAGAAATTGAACCCCAACTGACCCCACTCTCCCCTCAACGTCTTTGATTTTAAGAACCCTTATTTGTAGTCTCTTTCTATCTTGGTAGCATGAACTGAATACTGACTCCTTCTGCATTTCATTACTGCTTGTGCCACCTTTCCTTTTCAAGCTCTCACTGCATTATAAACACACATTCTCGCATGTGAGGCGTAATTTGGTAGCCAAACTGATACCAACGTCAAGATTGTACACCACATGGCTTTTGGTTACTTTATAAAATTTTAAAGGGACAAAATGAATATTTGAAATAAATATGAATATTGTTGAGGAATAACAATGTTATGCAGCAGGTAATGTTAGTTAATGCATCATCGCCCTTGCCTGGAGCTGTCCAAAGCTGTGGTGCTGAATCGACTTGATGACGTACATCCTGTCGTCAGTGGAATATATATATGGAGGGAGAAAAAAAAATCATAAGCTATAAATTAGCTGGCTTTTTTTTCCCTTAAATCAAACGACATTGAATAGTGAAGGATAGAATTATTTCATCTCCTGTACAAAATGAGCTCTGACACTTTGATAAAACCAAATGAACAGAGATTCCAATGGCTCTCCATCTTCACTTAGCTTAAAAAAAAAAAAAGTGTTGTGGTTATTTATAGATGAAATTTCCCCTCCTCTTTGCCTCCTCCTCCTGCTCTTCCTCTCTCGGGGCTCGAGCATCCTACCCCAGGTAGAAATTGACGTCAGAAGGTTTTCGCAAATTGACGTGTAAACATCCCTTCCCCTTCCCCGAGTCATTCACTGGTGGCTTTTCCACGCCTGCTTTCAGTTACTCCTTCTACACCACTGCACCATCCTCCCTTAGAATAAACCGGAATTCAGCCTAAAGAAAGGGGAAGGCAACGAAACATTCTAACCTATTTATTAACAATTTATTTATTTGCTTGTATATTTATTTATTTATTTATTCCCTCGGTTGAGTCCTGAATCAGTCAATCTTGTCTTGACTATTTATTGGATCTTGTCGACGCACGCCTTCGTTTCTTCATCCCTGGTGTTTAGTCTGAGATGGAAGTGAGATGTCGGGCTCCGGTGGCGGTGATGATGCTGCGCGCGACACTCGCGGTTCTTCTGTGCGCTGTGTGCGCGCGCTCCCAGCGACAGTACCTGAACGAGTGGGCCGTGGAGGTACCGGGGGGTCTACAAGCTGCCCGGACCATCGCCGAAGAGCTCGGTTACGAGTTAGTGCGACAGGTAGGCATGCGTGGGGTTTTGCTTGGTTTATGCATGGCTTTTTCTTTGCTTCATGCATGGGGTATTATTTGGTTTACACATGGGGTTTTGCTTGGTTTATGCATGGGGGTTTGCTTGGTTCATGCATGGTGTTTTTCTTGGTTTATGCATGGGGGTTTGTTTGGTTCATGCATGAGTTTTTTCTTGGTTTATGCATGGGATTTGCTTGGTTTGTGCATGGTTTTTTGTTTGCTTCATGCATGGAGTATTATTTGGTTTATGCATGGAGTTTTGCTTGGTTTGTGCTTAAGGTTTTGTTTGGTTTATGCATGGGGTTTTGTTTGGTTTATGCATGGGGTTTTGGTGGTTTATGCATGGGTGTTTGGTTCATGCATGGAGTTTTGTTTAATGCATGAGTTTTTGGTTTTTTTTTGTTGTAGCTCTTTGGAATACAAAGAATGCATTTCCTCTAAATGCTGAATCTCTGCCAATGAATATAGGCGAGTTATGGTTATGTGAATTCATACTGTAGGAAAATTACAGCCATTTCAGATGGAAATTAATTGCATTTCTGTTTAAACATAATCTCCTATTGTGAACTATGTGTAGATCTGTCTTTAAGACCTTTACAATGGACAAATTAGTTGGCAAATTTGAAAGATTCCACAGGTTGCGTCGTGTGACATCCCTGCGTTGTGTGACATTCCCTTATTTTGCGTACCATTAGTATATATATTTTACCTGGAAACATGGATCTATGGTCGTTTCAAAAAGACTGAAGGTACAAAATCTACTTTTAAGAGTGAAGCTTTAAAGGAAAACACAGGTTCACAGGTTCCTTGTGGGATTTTTAGTAACAGCAAAATGTCTTGTGATATCTTTGCATAAGTATAAGCAGTCTTATCAGGGGCCAGCATTCGAGCATTATTTAAGAACAAGACATATTCATTATATTATATTATATTATTTTATATTATAAATAACTAGTTTTTATAGATTTGCCATGGTTTATTTTTATTACCCTCCCAGCCTTGGAATAAAAACTGCAAATATATATATATATATATATATATATATATATGAATGATTGAATAAGTCTTGTGATGTCAGAGATGTTGAACAAATTGTAAAATCTTACGAAAGACGACAACAAACATGTCCACTTCACCAGAAAATACAAACATTTCTTTCCATTTTGGTATACATTTATTTTTATTCTAATTGTGCCAAATTACAGTATAGTTAGACAGGCCACTATTTTGTAGTCTTATACTGTATATGCAAATATTTAAGTGTTGATTTAGTGTTGATTGACCAAAAAATGTACTTACCTGGGTTTTTATCTCAGGAGTTAAATAAGTTACAAGAGATTTTTTTGTCTCACTAAAAGTAAGTTGAAAATGGTTAACGCAACAGGATAGGAAGCTTAATGAGCAAGAATGAATCATCATTGGGCACTTCACCAGCTTCCAGCTTCATGCTATTCTTCTCTTCTTTTTGCAGATTGGGGCCTTAGAGAACCATTATTTATTCAAACATCACTACCATCCTAGCAGAACCAAAAGAAGTGCAGATCACATCACCAAAAGGCTGTCAGAAGATGACAGGGTAAGATCTCTCAATCACACATTCCTATTTCTGAACATTCATGTGTTAAGTATGTATTATCTGTTGCATTGTCGGTAGTCATTGCAGTTTAAAATGTTTAAATGTCTACCGTTTCTCATGTTTGGTATAAATTCATCCATCCATCCATCCATCCATCCACCAAACCAACCAATCATCCATCTAACCATCCATTTATCTGTCCAACCATCCATCCATCAACCCATCCATCCAGTCATCCAGTCATCTGTCCATCCATCCGTCATCTCTCCATCCATCCATCCATCCATCCATCCATCCATCCACCAAACCAACCAATTATCCATCTAACCATCCATTCATCTTCTCCAACCATCCATCCATCAACCTGTCCATCCAGTCATCCATTCATCCATTCATCTGTCCAACCATCCATCCATCAACCCATCCGTCCAGTCATCCAATCATCTGTCCATCCATCCGTCATCTCTCCATCCATCCATCCATCCATCCATCCATCCATCCATCCACAAATGTATGTATTTGAGAATATATATCAATGTGTTATTGTCCTTTGTTCTCTGAAGGTGTCTTGGGCAGAGCAGCAGTATGAAATGAAACGGAGTAAGCGTGCGCCGCTGGGGGCAGAATGTAAAGACTGCTCTGTGGACAAACTCTTTGACGACCCCATGTGGAACCAGCAGTGGTACTTGGTGAGTTTCCTTTGGTTATCTTGACTTAATCACTGTGTGTAGTTCCACATACACACTTCCTTATAATTTATCCTCTCCATTTATCTGTGACGTGGTAATTTAGAGCAGGCAAATTAGCCGTTTAGTATGTATAATATGCTTGATAATGCTGGAGGTAAAAAAAAAAGATAGGTTTCCATGGATCATGGTCACAGAGTGAATTTCTTTGGAATCAGATATGGAATTGTGGTGGCTCCTGGATCGGCACTGGATTCAGATGTGACATTTAGAAAGTATTTCTCTATGAGCAGATTTTATGAGCAAGCACACCAACACAATTAATCTGCAGCTATATTTTACATTTATGTATATAAAATGGGCAGATGCTATTTTCCAAAATGGCTTAATGGGTTAAGAGTTAAGAACCATGCTCAAGGTTCCAACAATGGTAGTATGGTGGTGCTGGAATTTGAATTCACAACCTTAACAATCAGTAACCTAAAGCCACTGTTTGGGCCATCATTGCCCCAATAATAAGTGACCACACAAGCCATAACTCTGAAGGCTGATGCCTTAGGCTATGAGGAAGTATGGGAAATATTCTGGAAAAAAATCGGTTGACTGGTATAGACAGATAGATAAAGACAGATGAAGGAAAAAGATCACACATTTAGATATTTAGGACAGAAGCAGCCCTTGCTAAACCAAACCAACTAAATTTGTTTTAGCACTGTGGGCTGATGTCGTTATTTTACACAGTCC
>CM074959.1:19959119-19975773 GCA_037577455.1 Pangasius macronema | reverse complement strand
TCTTGACTTAATCACTGTGTGTAGTTCCACATACACACTTCCTTATAATTTATCCTCTCCATTTATCTGTGACGTGGCAATTTAGAGCAGGCAAATTAGCCATTTAGTATGTATAATATGCTTGATAATGCTGGAGGTAAAAAAGATAGGCTTCCATGGATCATGGTCACAGAGTGAATTTCTTTGGAATCAGATATGGAATTGTGGTGGCTCCTGGATCGGCACTGTATTAAGATGTGACATTTAGAAAGTATTTCTCTATGAGCTGATTTTATGAGCAAGCACACAAACACAATTAATCTACAGCTATATTTTACATTTATGCATATAAAATGGGCAGATGCTATTTTACTGGGTTAAGAGTTAAGAGCCATGATCAAGGTTCCAACAATGGCAGTATGGTGGTGCTGAAATTTGAATTCACAAGCTTAACAATCAGTAACCTAAAGCCACTATTTGGGCCATCACTGCCCCAATAATAAGTGACCACACAAGCCATAACTCTGAAGGCTGATGCCTTATCCAATAGGCTATGAGGAAGTATGGGAAATATTCTGGAAAAAATTGGTTGACTGGTATAGACAGATAGATAAAGACAGATGAAGGAAAAAGATCACACATTTAGATATTTAGGAGAGAAGCAGCCCTTGCTAAACCAAACCAACTAAATTTGTTTTAGCACTGTGGGCTGATGTCGTTATTTTACACAGTCCATGTAACTCGATCAGAGACGTCCCTACCAGATATACAGTTGCATCCAATCAGGCCTTGAGCTTTGACCCACTTTTCCGTCAGATGGAATACTTTCTATGACCAATTCATTTTTTACTATACCACAGTGCTGTGGAGATCTCAAATCTGATTGGTCAAAAGGTGTTGATTCATTTACTGTAACACCATGGCCATGATAGTAGTTTCTGCTCAAAGCTTTTCATTAATTCACTCTTTCTAATTCCCGTTTCTATAATAACAATTAATTCACAGGAATTGGTGTGGTGGACGCTACATGTAAATGGGTTAGGAAACATATTGTTGATATGGTGATGTTTTCTGTGAAAAGGCTTTTATTTAGCATTTTTGGAAGGAGTCTTCAGTGTCAGTGCTTTGTAACAGCCAGTGCTAAAGATGTAACTTTGTGTTTTCTGACACAGGAAGGTGTGATTGTTATTTGGTTTCTCAGTAATGTGACAAGCTACATTTTCTTGTCTTATTAACTTTAATGGGGAAGGAAAAAGAGCTGCTGGTGAAGGAAGCACTTCAAGACTTCAAGATGTTACAGGAAAATATATTAGCGTTGGTCCACACACCATGTCATTGGTCATTTTGTAATAACAGCATGCCCGGTAGTGTTCCCTATATACGGCTTCTTCTGCACTTTCATCAGTGTAGTAATTGCCATATTTATGTGTCTTTCTGCAATACATCTGGTATTGTGGGTTTCTCTTGTTTTATCTTGCTTTTATGGCTGTAAAACAGGATATTGGAAAATCTGAGTCACCCATAAAAGGCACATAAAGGAATCGCTTCCCGGAGTACTAATTGAGCACCTCTTAAAATAAACCCCTGCTTGATTTGCCATATGTTTTTGAATCTGTTTATACAGAATATCTACATCTCTTGAGTCAAATCAACCACAGGGTATTTCTTGACTTGTGGGTGATTGCACTGTTCATACTTCATGCTTTTGTTTTGGAGTCCTCTGGGGCACGGAGTTTCAATATGTAAACAATTGTAAGTGATTTTCTCTAATATAATTTCTTCATGCTCAGATGTTGGGAGTATATAAAACGGTTGTTTTCAGTGAAACTGTTTGCTACACGTGTATATTAGACATAGTGATAAGATGATGAAAGTGATAAGTCTAACGTCTCTCCCCACTAAAAAAGGCAAGTCCTTTTTAAAGAACCAATTTGCAAAAGTGCCCTGGTTTGCGTGGCATGTTCGTGTGCGGTACGAGACGTCGTAGTGCAGTGGTGCATAGAGAAAGAGGGGGAGAGGGAGAGAGTCAGGATGACGTGCGAGGTCTAGAGAGGAGACAGGATGTGCCGAGAAGGAAGGGAGGGCAGAGGGAAACGATAGATTGTCATGGAGTGTGGCGAATACATTACCTTGTGGCTCTTGATAATTCAATCAGAGATGACTCACAAGGCGTTTCTCTCCATTTCTACAGAATGCCGCATACTGTAATTGGGTGGGCGTGGCGAGACTGAGCATATGTTTGGATGCGTGTTCGTTTTTCACAGCAAACAATCGTAGTAGAAATCTGCAGATGGTAGCTGAGATGTTTTGTGTTGTGACAGATTTTTGCTGTTTTAGCATAATCCAGAAAAGCTATTATATTGTTTTATGTGTGAACATCTAAGGGCTGTGGTCATCCTATCTAAATTCCTGATACATGTGGCCATAGGCATCATATTTGCTCCCTTCCCCCTCCCTCAGCTTAGAGATCTGAGTTATGAGTCATTCCTGAGGGTCGTGCTTGTGTAACATCGATGCATTCTCTATCTCCAAGCTCTTTATTTTAACCGTTCTCTTAGCTCTGAGTCATCAGCGACGCTGGGCAGGGCTTCATTCCTCCTCCTTTCTCTGTCCATTAACCAATTAAAGCTGACACTAATGAGCTCTCTTGTACTTTCCATGCTGAGCTTTTTACATGAATTATACATTCTTTATCAAGCTGATGGCTTCCTCTTCATTTTGTATTGTAGCTGCGACTGCACTTTAGCACTTTCTCTTTCTAACGGTTAATAATCTGGCTAAAGGCGGCACGTCTTCGTTTCACAGCAAGGACTGAGAATAGTCTCCTAAAAGGTCAACATGGAAGATTATATCAGTCGCTTTTCATTTTAAACAAGAGCCGTTCAGCTTTGGAGTGGCTAAACAATGGGATTAATACAGAGCCTTTTGATTATTAGTAGGTTTATTTGTAAAGCACATTCAAACCAAAATGCTGTAAAAGCCACATCAACATACACATGTGGTTTTTGGACACTTCACATGATCTATGACACGTTCATCTCATGTAGAGAAATTTTGACATATAGTTCAGGTTTTTATTTTTCCAAATGTGAATTATTTAACACACGATTCATTTATTTTCAACATGTTGAAAGACATTTTGCTAAAAAGTGCTAATTTCTCCTATGTATGGAGACTTTTGGGACACCCTGTAGCATGCTGTAACATGTGGTTAGTGAAGGCAAGATGCAAGTGCATAAACTCATCATTTGCTTTATTAGGGGGAAAATCAATGGAGAATCATGACTCACACTGAGACAAAATTTAGGAGAAAGTTAAATTGTTCATTAAAATAAATAAAACAGCATGTCATAGAAGGTCTACTCTTGTTACACAATGTTTCAAATGACATTAAATTGACAAACTCTAAATGAATTCTTCAGTGTGTGTTCAGCTAGTTAATTTTTTTTAGTTACATGAAAGAGTGCTTTTATTTCAAAACAGTAACTTTCTTCTGCCTTGCCTGGGCCTCATCATTGTAGCTAGCATAACACATAAGCCATAAGCCATTAGCTACTGAGATTAGCCACTTGGCATCTTTCTCTCTCTCTCAGAGCAAATCGTCAAAATAAAAGACCATTTCAAGAACTCGAACATTTTTTATGAACACGTTTTTGAAATTGTGACAATATTTTGTTTCAGACTAACTTTTACCTCAGGAATTAAAAATAGCGCTCCAGTTTTTACTCCATTGGTTACATGACCATGGTCCAATTTTGGCACATGACATGGATTTACAGGTTTTTCATGTCAGGCCGCCGAAACAGTAATAATAAAGCAATGTTTGGCTTACAAACAATATTAGCTAACATGGTCATTAACATTAGAAAACATTCATACAGTAATCATGAATGGTTGCCTACTGGGCAATTCTATGCCAGATATTACAGCCATAGAGAGAAGCACACACTCACACACACATATGCTTAGACCCAAGTAAGACTATTTTTATATCCCCTGTAACCATTTCACTCGTTCTATCCTGCCCTCTAGCAAGACACGCGGACATCGTCGTCGCTGCCAAAGCTGGACCTTCATGTGATCCCTGTGTGGAAGAAAGGTATCACAGGTAAAGGCATTGTCATCACCGTGCTGGATGACGGCCTGGAATGGAACCACACCGACATCTACCCCAATTACGTAAGTGCATCGCCATAGCAACAGGCTGCTCCACCACCACAACACTGTTCGGCTGTTTCCATGGTGACAACGACCCCCAGCCAGGCGAACGATTATCTGTAGTGACCGTCACTGGAGCATACAGAGCCGTCTAATGAAGTGCTATATATTTAAGGCTTCTGTGCAGTGAGAAATATGGAAATATGTGTCAGCGTACAAATATTACATTCTAGCGAGAGCTGCATTCTGATGTGTTGTATTCCGTCTCATGTTTACAAACTGCAGCGGCTGGAGGAGAGCCGCTTTTCATTTGAGTGCAGGCCTTTTGTGTGATAGTGAATAGATGTGTTGCAATCAGAGGCCACACACACACACTGAAGGAAGCAGAGATGGAGAGTGAGTCTGTGTTTCCACACAGCTGGAGCTATAGTGTCTGTAATTATCTTTAATCAATCAGAAGGCCTTTAGTGTCTCCATTGTACAGTGATAGGGGTACTCAAGCATTATGTTCTATAATCAATACAGGCTGCTTTTCCAGTCGCAGATTGAGCCTCGTCCTGGAGTAAATGGCATCTAATGTGTGTCCAGAAAACCCAAGTAAAGTCAGCTTTACCCTGTACAATTTTTTGACCTAATTTTGCTGTTGCAGACAAAAATTAGCAAATTGTAAAAGAATTTATGAGATCAGCGGTCTCAGAACACATAATTTAGTGCCATTACAAACAAAGACAGCTGATAGCAATGTTCTGGCAGTGTCAGAAATTTATAATTATAATCTCAGAGTGATCACTGCTACAGTACTCGTCTAAAATCCACCGAAAAGAAGGTGGCAAAGGATTACACAAAACTCACGAGACAGCTACAAATACGGGAGTGGCAATGGCAAAACATAAATGGAAAATGGAAAAATATCCTTATTACCTCAAGCTCAAAAATGTTTCTGAAATGTTTTATGCAACCTTTTTTTCCTACACAAGCCTGTAATTTTACGTAGTAATTTACATAGTAATTTTAGTAGGATCTTATAATCACATCTTATAAAAACACATCATATAATGTGACATGGGGGATATTGTGGTTTAGTGGTTAGCACCGTTGCCTTGCACCTCAAGGGTTGGGGATTTGAATCCTGCCTCCGCCCTGTGTGCACGGAGTTTTCATGTACTTCCTGTGCTTTGTGGGTTTACTTCCTGCTTCCAAATTTCCAGATTGTGTGTGAATGGGTGTGAATAGGTGTGTATATGTGCGATTGTGCCCTGTGATGGACTGGCACCATTTCATGGACACTTTCTTAAATGCAAAAACTCTGTCTCTTCCAGGATCCTGATGCCAGTTATGATTTCAATGACAACGATCCTGATCCTTTCCCCAGATACGACTCCACCAATGAGAACAAGTGAGTGACTTACCGTCATAATTCTCAGCTCAGAGTAGGATTAGCATTTGGTAATCAAGAATTAGGGCAACAATACAAGGATCGCTGCTGTTGGACGCAATTCGACGTCATCAGGGCTGGGAAAATGACAGCTGTGTTTAAAGAAAAGCTGTCTGTCTGCTTTAGAAAGGTCTCTCATCCACTCTTGTGTAACAGGATTACATTCACATTTGCATTTATTTACTTATTTGGCAGACACTTTGATACAAGTGAGATACAGTAGAATACAATCACGCATCATGCTCAGATTTTTGTGACTGTATATTGGCATTCTGTATATCGTGTTGTTTAATGACCAGATTCACTTGAGATCTGCGCTCATCAAGGCCCCCTAATGGTGCATGCCCAGTAGGCCCAGTAATAATCTGTCCCTGGTCATAGCAATTAATCAAAGTACAACAATATAACATTTTATTACAGTAATAAAAATAACTGCAAGGATGCAGGTTTATATCAGAAGGTAAAATGAGATACACAGATACAAACACACACTGAAGCATTTTATATATAAGTATAAATAAAATGAAGTTGCAATAGGAGCACACTATAATGTTCACTGACCCTGAAGCAAATTGACTGTTACTATGATAATTCTTTTAAATATGTGGTAATTCATATTCATCTGTATGGTATTTACACCATACAGACTTTGCAGTATAGACTGATACTGACACCCTGGCCATTTGGAGCGAGACAGTGCCGTGCAATACAGTAGGGATGTAACTGATATGACCGATATGAATTTTGATATGAATAAGGTGTGCACAATTCCCTCTGGTTGAGACTAGTGATGTGGGTGGCAACTGGGATCCCAGAGGACGCAACTATAGAGCTTTCATGCAGGTGAGCGTTTAGATATGAAAGACAATTCAAGACCACATTCATTAACGTGAATGTGAGTCGCTGCACAATGCATTTATTCTTATTCATCCTTAGTAACTGCCTGGTCTGGTTTGCGGCGGTTTAAATTAAGCTACTAGTTTGTTTATATTTTGGAAAATAAAACCAAATAAATTCGTTAGACAATATCAAAAGAGGCACAAATGAAAATAGTAATAACAGGATTTAAAAAACCGTCCCGCGCACATCTATTGAGTGATGTAGCTGAGGCTGAGAAGCTGTCAGAGGTGGAATTCATACATCATGCCGACAGTACAGCCATTTCTACATCTGGGCTTTTTCCAGTGATTCTAGGGGCGTAGTGGTAGGGTTCATGTTTAATTCATAAAAAGAAAAGACAAACAACCTTTCTGATTTAGACCACACCCACTTCTGGTTTAAATTCAGATACAGATACAGTTACGAATATATGGAGCACTAAACAGATACAGATTCAAATACAGATAATAGAATTAAACCCTTACATTATAGTTAGGGTACATCATTTGTACATTACCTATCCTTGTGAATTATGGGATTAAAAAATGGGCACTAGATATTCTCCACTGGGTTGTCATTAAAAAAAATACCAGACTCCCACTGAAAAAAAAAAAGATATGTAATTATAGATTAAATTGCTGTGGAAAGCAAAAGTAAACATTTGTTACATACAAGCATCAAATACTTGGAGAAGTTGTTTAAGGACCCACTGGACAATGTGTTATTTCTGTGATGCAACTATTTGAGCCCCCAAAATCATTCTGCAAGTGTGAAATGGCGAGTGTTGAGCTGTTTGGCAATTAGAGAATGACGTAGGAGGTAGAAAAAAGGAAAACAATCATTATTCTCCCACACCAAAGCAGCGTCCAGCTCCCACTCAATACATCTGAGTGACTCATACTGTGGTAGGTAGAGGTCTTGTGTGAACACACACACACACACACACACACACACACACACACACACACACACACACACACACACAAACCCGTGAGAGCTCTGTTTTGTCTATAGACTTGAAGCACTTCACTGTAATTGGCTGTATTGTGCAGCATTTGTCAATAGTCCAATTATTCTTGAAAGAGAGTTCATATGAAAAAGGATTTCACCCATTAATAATTAACCAGATTCAGTTAGTAAGTGTGCCATACAAGGCCCTGTGAATGAGCTGTAAATATAGAAATTGTAGCGTATTACAACAAACACATTAATATAAACCTGTGATTTGCCTTTTAGTGAGTAGAAAATTAATCAATACCTTCTGACCAATCAGATTTAAGAATTCAGAGGCACTGTGGTATACAGCAGAATACATGTGTGTACAGCAGATTGGGAAAATATGCTAATTCTATATTTATAAATAAACGTATAAAATCCACCATGTTATATTAAGATATTTCTTAATTATTAATTATTAATTCTTTTTCTTTAGACATGGAACAAGGTGTGCAGGTGAAATAGCAATGCAAGCAGACAACAAGAAATGTGGAGTCGGTGTGGCGTACAACTCAAAGGTCGGAGGTGAGAGATCAGATTCTTGTTATGTATTTAGAAAAAAGACCTTGCGTACAGTGTTTTAAACATCTCACTGAATAAATGAGTGCCATAACCATGATATAAGAGATGAAATACCACGCTGTTGTTGTTGTTCCTCTTTCAGCTGCTCCCGTTAGGGGTCACCACAGCAGATCACTGTATGTGTATTTGATTTGGCACAGTTTTTATGCCGGATGCCCTTCCTGATACAACCCTCCCCAATTTTATCCAGGCTTGGGACCGGCACTGGGATTGAGAGCATTGAGAGCGCTGTGGCCTAACCACTAGTCCTCCAAGGACACAAGAACTGAAATACCATAACATAACTTTTAGATTTTGAACTCATAAAGCCACTTGCATACCTATTAGATCATTTCCACCATTTCCCCAAGTCTGCATCTGAGTTGTGTTGATACTTTTAGTTCATTTGCTATTTGGTTTCACACTAAATGTAATGAATCAAACCACTCCTTGATCAGAAATATGGTGACAGAAAAAGGTATACATAGAAAAATCACAAAAATCAACTAAGCATGGTGATTAGTCCACTGAATGATGTGCATTTTGAAACCAAACCCAACAGCAAACTAACAAAAAGAATCAATTTGCACTGATTCATCTTTGGCAAATGGACTAATCTGATTAAAAATAGCCTTCAAAGGCAGAAGGTTTCTGTGTTTTGGTCACTATAACTCTCATCCAAATTACCACATACTTGGACTTTTCTTTACCAGTTGATACAAGCTATAGGTCCATTTGGGTCTCCAAACTATTATATTTGATATATTAAAAAGAACACATTATGCTAACAAACACAATTGAAAATTCCTGCAGACATTTTAAAAAAATGGTTCCATCTCGTTCCCATTGCCGACCTCTTTTTGATCCTCAGGAATCCGCATGTTGGATGGAATTGTGACAGATGCCATTGAGGCGAGCTCTATAGGGTTTAACCCTGACCACGTTGACATCTACAGTGCCAGCTGGGGGCCGAATGATGACGGGAAAACGGTAGAGGGGCCGGGTCGTCTGGCACAGAAAGCCTTCGAGTATGGCATCCAGAAGGTGAGAGAAAAAGACTGTTACTCACCTGTAAATATTAGCATTACACCAACTCCCTGTGTAAAAATGAATTAGATAGGAACAAGGTTGAGATAGGAATAATGTCTAAGGTTTAAGACTTCATCTGACTCCTCAGGGCCGTGGTGGAAAGGGCTCCATCTTTGTTTGGGCGTCAGGTAATGGTGGGCGTCAGGGTGATAACTGTGACTGTGACGGGTATACGGACAGCATCTTCACCATCTCCATCAGCAGTGCATCACAGCAGGGCCTCTCGCCCTGGTACGCTGAGAAATGTTCATCCACCCTCGCCACCGCCTACAGCAGTGGAGACTACACTGACCAGAGGATTGTGAGTCACTTAAACACAAATAAATATGACTGACATACACATAAACGCATCCGGGACTCAGATTATGTATGGTCAGATTAGATTGATAGTACTCTTAGTCCGTGACCTTGTGAACCAGTAATAGGATGTATTTATTGATTTATGAGAGTTCAAAGCACTTCTGTAAGTTGCTCTGGATAAGATAAAAGCATCTGCCAAATGCTATAAATGTAAATGTAAATGTAGAAACTAGATCACACTATCAGTCAGTCAAATTCCTCAATTTGCCTCAATTTGATCATTGACCCAAACCTCAGAAACCACCAGTAGCCCCAATTTAAGTTTCTTATTACAGCCAAGATATAACTAACCACTTATGTAGTGTTGTTGTTGGAAATACTACATTTACAATCTTCCTGGTTGGTGCTTTGTCCTGTGAATAATTAATGTATGGACATATATCTGCACGCCCTAAACCCGTTGTCTCATTTATTCTACTGCAGACTAGCGCTGACCTTCACAATGAATGCACAGAGACACACACAGGAACATCTGCTTCTGCTCCACTGGCAGCTGGGATATTCGCTCTGGCGTTAGAACAGAAGTATGTACAGATGTTATCGTAACAGCATTTACAGTATACACAGTACAATACTAAACACACTTGCATTGACACCCTGCGTTATTCCAAAGTATAACATGTAACTTATTCTCTAGAGTGCTGGCAATTACTATAACAAGTAAGAAATAAAGCATGATGGAGCATGCTGGTATAGGAAAATAATCAAGGATTGGGTGGTGTGATGATACCGTGAGCCAATACTACACCAAAGTTGAAATGTACTACTCTTCCTATACCACACCAATTCGCCAATGTTAACAATTGCTTACGTTCTAACAGCTACAAACAGTCGTTCCCTCACAAACCTCTGTTTTTTTCTTTTTCCTGAAGGTAATTAGAACAAACTGTGCAAAAACTAACAAAGATGCAGATTAACAAAGATGCATGTTACCAAGAAAATGCAAAGCTCTCCTTTCCGAAAACTATTACAAAGCACTGACACTGGAGACTCCTTCCGTAAATGCTAAATAAATGTCTCCTCACAGAAACATTCATCATATAAGCAATAATTTTTAATGTTTTGGGGTTTTTTTAAATAATTTTTTTTACTTTAAAAAACTCTGCATTTTTACAGGGCCCTCTGTTGGCTTGGGGGTCCTAAGTAACTGCTTATATCACTTATAACTAGAAATGGCCGTGCATAAATCATACAAGTACTCAACACATAGTCAAGTAAGCACAGTTAATGTGTCCTTTAAACGCTTTATTAACCTTAGGTTAGGGCTAGGGCTGCAATTTGGCAGGGTTATTAGGTTTAAAAAAAAAACCTTTCTTTAATATTATGTGTAAATGATATAGCATAAACACAGTATGACTGCTCAGTGCTCAATCTGAAGTGTATGTGTCTGAATGTCTCCAGTCCTGATCTAACATGGAGGGACCTGCAGCACTTGGTGGTGTGGACGTCTGAGTTCGACCCTCTAGCGAATAACCCTGGCTGGAAGAGGAACGGCGCCGGTCTCATGGTGAACAGCCGCTTCGGATTCGGCTTGCTCAACGCTAAAGCTCTGGTGGACCTGGCTGATCCTAAAGTGTGGAAGCATGTGCCTGAGAAGAAGCAATGCATCGTCAGAGATGACACCTTCCAGCCCAGGTACAGGATTTACATTCACATAGATTTTTTCTGCTGATGTGTGACAGTAATATACAGTATATCTATAGGGTCTGTTACAATTTTATAGCATACAGTTTAATCCTAAAACATAAGAGACAATATTTATCAGCATACCTACCATCACGGTACATACAGTAAGTAATATCACACATATATGTTAAAGTCATTGATTTCCTCTCTGTTCCAGGCCTCTGAAGGCAGCAGGGGAGATCAGCATTGAGATCCCCACTAAAGCATGCACTGGCCAGACAAACGCTATTGTCTCATTAGAGCATGTGCAGGTGGAGGCCAGCATTGAGTACACCAGGAGAGGAGACCTCCACATCACGCTCGCTTCTCCATCAGGTGAGATATACCCTCATACTTAGAACACACACTGGTGCTATGCATGTCCATGGCTCTAGTCCGGATCTGCTACATAGTATTGCAAGTGTAAAACACTGTGTTTGTCCACTCAGGTACTACTACAGTGCTCTTGGCTGAGAGGGAGAGGGACACTTCCTCTAACGGCTTCAGGAACTGGGCCTTCATGTCTGTGCACACCTGGGGAGAGAACCCTACTGGCACCTGGACCCTGAAGATCACTGACACGGTAAATAGCAAGACCTCCAGCGTTCTTAAGCGGGGTTTCCATCCACCTGTGAAATATGTGAATTATAAATTTTTTTCTTAGAAACAACCTGAACACTAAAATTTAAGTGTTTCTAGGCCTTGAATAACCATAGAACATTGTTAATAATCCTATGACATTGCCTTTTTTGTATGTACAGAATGTTTAAAGGTGTAATATGTATTTTTTTTAGTTGGTTCTAGACATATAGTAATGATTTAATTTTAAAGATGTGTTCACAGTGATTCAGAATATCGCCATGCAGTTACTCGTGTCTTTTATTTAGACTTCTGCTTACTTTTTTCTGGCCCAGAAATTGACTCCACTGATGCTCAGCTGGTCAAATATAACATATGTATGTTTCCTGTATCAGTATTTTCCATTTATCCAATTATCTTTCTTTCCAGTCAGGGCGGATGGAGAACGAGGGGCAGATCCTAAGCTGGAAGCTGATTCTGCACGGGACCTCTGAGAAGCCGGAGCACATGAAAAAGCCGAGAGTGTACACGTCCTACAACGCTGTGCAGAATGACCGCAGGGGAGTGGAACACATGGAGGACATGATGGAGGTAAGAGCAGTATAGTTCAGTACATACTTTCTGCTTGTATACTAGCATTTCTTTTAGATTAAATGTGCGACACTGCATTTGTTCTATGTACTAATTGTTTAAAGGTGCAGTTTGTAATTTGGTAGTTGTTTCTAGACCTATACTAATCATATTATTTCAAAGATACCATTAAAAAACTGGGATTTGCATAATTTCTGTGCAATGGATATTGCTACTTTCTTTGTTACAGGCTTTTGTTTATTGTCTATTTTTTGGCCCAGAAATGAGCGCCATTCCAGCTGTAACAGAGCTTCTTAGCCTTGCCTCTTTTCCCTAAAAGGTGAAGAATGAGGCGAATGTAGTTCTAATAGAGAGGGTAAAATTTGTTGAGTGCTCAAAGAAATTGCATTGCAACTGAAAAAATTACAAACTGCTCCTTTAAATTTCTGTAACATTTGAATGTACCCCTTTCAGATATGATCTTTTGTTATTTGTTAAAATCAAATATTATATTGTATATTCATTATAGGAGGCTGCCATCTCTCCTAATAAACCTGAGAAGCCCCGGACACCAGCTAAAGTCACTTCCTATACTCCTGACTCGGCTTCTGGCCCAGAAGAAAAGCCTGCTTTGTCCCAGGCTTCATCCTCCCCCAATTTAGCACTTCTCCGCCTCCTCCAGTCAGCTTTTAGCAGGCAGACCCCTGCCATCTATCCTCACTCCATGGCTTCCCTCAGCCGAGCTGAAACCCGAGAGAGGATCCCTAAGCAGAAGTTGTTCGAAGCCATGGACTGGCTCAAACAGGACACAGTTCCTGAGAGCAACCTGTACAACGACTACAGCGACAACTTCTACAGAGCACAAGCCTATCGGCACAGAGACGACCGGCTGATGCAGGCTCTGTTCGACATTCTTGAAGGAGATCAGCAGTGAGGTGGTGGAGAGGGGAAAGGAAGGTTAGGGGAAGGTCAGAGGAGTAGGTGCACGGGTAAAAAAAAAAGATGTAGTGAGATAATATAAAGTAGAATGATGCATCATGTGGGCAAGGAAGATTTGTAATGGCAGAAAGTGAGAAGATGTATATGGATAAGTGGATGAGAGCCAGGCACAGAACGAGAGATTCACTCTTACACACACATTTATAGTTTTTGTCAACACCTTTTCTCATCTTTAATCACTCTGGGTCCTATTTGTGTTTTGTGACTATTTGTAGTCCCATCTACTGCACTGTCCACATGACCAGTTCTCATTCCACATCATATATTGCCACATTCACATCAACTGGGAAAAATATGAAAACTTCACATTGCATCTAAAAATATCTTACAATTAACAATATATTTTATGACTCATACAGTGCCTTGCATACGTATTCACCCCCCCTTAACCATTTCAACATTTTATAGTGTTACAAAGTGAAACTTACCATGATGCTGCCACCACCATGCTTCACTGTAGGAATGCTGTCCAGGGTGATGAGCAGTGTTGTGCTAAGGTTACGCTTTGTACCAAGGCCAAAAAGTTAAATTTTGGGCTCATTGGACCAGAATACCCTTTTCTGCGATTGCAGAGACTCCAGTATGTCGTTGGCAAACTCCAAATAGGATTACACATGGGTTGCCACTCTTCCATAAAGCTCAGATTTCACATGTGTCTGGGCTATGGTTGCCATGTCAACAGCTGAGATATGGTGGACGGCCTCCACAAGGTAGAGTCATGGTTGTGTCATATATTTTCCATTTTTAAAAAATGGATTTAAAGGTGCTCTGCAGATATTTTTATACCAAACCCTGATTGATACTTTTCCAGAACTTTGTCCCAGACTTATTTTGATAGCTCCTTGGTCTTCATGATGCTGTTTGTCTATGTTCTCTAATAAACTCCGGGTCCATCCAGGAACAGGTGCATTTATATTGAGACCACATGGCACTTGCACTAATTATGTGACTTCATTTTTTTTTTCTCCCTAATTTGGTCTTGCCTGTTTCCAACGTACTAGCTAACACTCTCCTATCACACAGCAGCTACTAATTGGGGATGGTGGGGCAAAAAACGTGCTTCCTCTGAGCCATGTGAAGCCAACCTCCATATATTTTCAAACTGCTGCTCATGCTGTATCACAGGGTAGCGTAACACACTCAAAGAAAAGAACTATCTGCCCTCTTCCGCATACATGAGTTAGCAGATGCCCACAATTGTGATGGAGAGAGAGAGTAATGCAATCCCTCACACATTGACAGCATGCTCTCTTGAGTCCTGGCTATGGATGGCTGTGGCATCAAACTCGAGATCCCCCCACAAATTCTATTGGACCACTCAGGAGCCTCTAAGGGCTCATACTGGTTGTCCAAGAACTAATTTTACGGTTTCACAACAATGGGGTGAATACTTATGCAATTATACCGTTTACATATTTTATTTGTTCGACGTGACAAGGTGATACTCTAACCCACAGTAATTCTGACATGACGTGAATGAGGTAATCGCCCACGGCTGGATGTATGGTGCTCTTTAACATGCCGATTTACTTCCTGTCATGTGACCTGTGACCATGTCCTTTCTCATTCCGGGCCCTCTCTGCCCTATAGCTGCTTACATTATGCTGCTTTCACTGCCACCACTTTCTGCATGCGCTACTTCAATGAAATTTTCTTTAGAACCTAAATGATATAGTATTCTATTTAATATGCAAACGTGATTATAAAGTTGTGTTGTAAATCTATTCAGCCTCTCTTACGTTCATCTATTACTAAAAGTCTGTTTTATTTCCACAAATTATTCAGGAAAAAAACACCTTAAACACACATATGCATACAGTTAACAAGAGATTCATTAGATTCTATATACAGGGTAGATAATGTTTATAATTATTACAAAATTCATTACCGCAGTATATTTTGATATGCCAGAGCTCATCCCTCGTTTGGTTCCGATCCACACTTTATAAACTCAGCTCTGCTCAAATGCTGCAGTTTTCTGCAGGTTTTTTTTTGCACAACTTCTTTCTATCAAGCACCTCATTGCACCTCACCCAAGCAGATTATTAAAATGTTTAATTTTCCAAGGCCACATGGGTGAATGGGTTGGAAAATCCTCAAAGGATTTGAGAACAATGAAATATAAAAAGAGCTGTTAGACCACCATGGAAATCATGACATATGTAGGGGACTATCAGCTTATTTTGTATATTCAGCAGTTCATTATATGAAATAAAGATTTATTTTTCTATGGATTCCTAGTAATTTATGCAAATGAATAGAAAAAAAAAACATCTATCGAATCCTGCTATACCTTGACATCATCTTACCTCATATAAGACCCGCTTTTATTGCAGGTAGTTTGTGTTATGTGTGGCTCCTGAACCATTTCAGAACTATACATGAATAAATCCAACATATTTACTGTAATAAAGACCTGAAAGTTATTGTCTGTGGTTGATGTTAGTAAAGCTTGAACGCTGCAATGTTTGCTCATCATGATGCTCAGTGAATCACCTGGATCATATATTCATGAGACAAACGCACTAACGCTTATGTTTACAGCAGGAGTGTACCTCAAAAGCCTGGTTTGGTTTGAGTTTGCCTGGTTCTGTGATTGTAGCCCCACTTCTCTGCCAGCTGAGAGAATATAAACTTAAGATGGAAAGAGAGAGGATGAAGAACGTTCACACACATCCTGTAATTTATTCATTTTTCAGTGTAGTCAGTGTTTATATATGTTGATTGATTAAAGTTGTTTACAAAAGCCAATATAGTTTCAATTATGTATGAATATTATAATATATGGTTTTTCATCTTAATAAACTGTAAAGTTATCTTGCAAGCGAACGCTTTGTGGTCTGTGTGTAGGATTTTGCAGGATTTTTTTATTTCTTATAGGTCTGTGGGCTGACCCAGTCACTTTCTCACACACACACACACACACACACACACACACACACACACACACACACACACATATAGGGAGAGAGTGTCCTACATTTTCTCCCTCCTAAAGTCTGCTCCAATGTCATTAATAATTTAAGTGTCACTGGAGTGCAAGAGCATATACTGCAAAAGAGAAGCCAAAATGAAAAGCAAAAAACATACAGGAAAGAGAGCTCATGTTAAAATTGAAGGTACTTTCCTAGTCTGTTTGTGTGTATAAAAGGTTATAGTGCCATCTTGTGGTGTACACATGAGAAAACACCACCCTGAAAGACATTAAATATGTTTTATTTAATTGAAATATTTGTGATGTGCTTGATGATTCTGGTGCTAATTTTTTGGTTGGTGTTGTATTTTCATTATTCCCATGAGAAGTTAGCTCAAGGCGCTACAACAGTATAAAACAACAATAAAAGAAACAACACAACTCCATGATAGCAATCATAATGACAACAC
>CM074959.1:19902696-19950886 GCA_037577455.1 Pangasius macronema | reverse complement strand
CTGGGGCAAACAGGGTATAAGAGAACAAAAATATTCAAATGGATACATATACAGTATTATATTATATTATATTATATTATATTATATTATATTATATTATATTATATTATATCCTTTAATCCAGTTTCCCAAAAGCATCATAAAGGTAAATTAAGATTAGCTTAAGAGGTAGAGATACCTCAGTGGCTACGTTTACATGCAAATAAAATTCAATTTAACATCTATATTCACGTTGCAGCTTCTTCTTCTTCCTTCTTTCGGTTTTTCCCTTCAGGGGTCGCCACAGCGAATCATCACTCTTCACCTATCCCTATCTCCTGCATCCTCAACACTTGCACCCACTAGCTTCATCTCCTCATTATATTCACGTTGCAACTACCTTCCAAAAATGATGTTTATACGTGTACAGGCAATGGTATATTCTCGTATACATGGTTGTTGTGAATATGCCTGAGTTGCCATTCCTAAATACCTAGCCTACAGCTAAGCAGCTGTTAGCACCCACAATTCCTTGCAGGCTGAGCATGTGCATATATCGCCTTTCAGTCGATCTTCTGAATAAGGCGTTTACATGCAACAAATTTCCCATTAAAACAGGCATATTCCAGGGTTGGCAATCGGAATTTGGGGAATCCGAATATTGTCTTAATCCGAATCGGGCAATCGGATTGCGGCATTTACATGACTCAGTACTCATTAGAATATTTCCAAATTCTGATTAATATCGGAATATCGACGTACATATACACGTAGCCAGTGATATTTGTGCTGTGATGCTTTTGGGAAAAATTGGCGAAGTTCTAAATTGTCAATCAACTGTCCACAGTTCAATACTAACATGGAATAAAAAAAAAAAGTCAAGTTCTGTTCATTTTTCTGAAATAACATTGCAATTACAAAATTGAGAGGAGATTCAATTATCTAGTTTTGCATAAAACATTTTTATAGTAGTTTAGAGATATTTTTGGAACATTATAAGGATGTCAGAAAAAATATTACTGTTTACTGAACGCTATAAAAATATAAACATACTTGCAACTCCTGCATGTCTCCTGTAACAATCCAGGACCCAAAAAGTCTACTAGCGAGAATCGGAGGAGTAGTTTATTAGACCAATGTACAAATACTGTTTTCTCTGAGTAGACCAGCATGTTTATCATCTTTTAAACTGCAGCACAATAAAGTCATAAAGTAATAAAGTAATAGTCTGGCTAAATGTACATGACCTGTTATAATTGGTGGAGACTAAGATATATTTTATGTTTTAACTTTTGTTTGTTTAGTTTTGCACTTTAGCCTTTCTGTTTCATCCAAAATCTTTTCAGTGATGTTACAGCAGCTTGCTATTATCTATAAACAATAAAATTACAAATTACAAATCTCTTTTTTTTCATATTTGACCCTATTCCTCTGGCGAGTCCTCCCCTCTTGTAGTACCCCAATGCTCCTATGAGCACTTTGTCTCGTCAGGTTCATTTTGCACGAACTACCTGAGGCTAGCAGGTAAGTTTTCCTTTACACTGCACCACTGTAATAACCATAAACTGAAGAATCAAAATGATACTGTAAGGTACTGAGGCTTGCCCTGGCAGCTCTTCTAGCGTCTTTCAAATCTAAACACGCACTAGTGTAAATCACATCTTGAAAGACCTAATCCTCCTTTTGTTACTGTATTACATGCCAGTTTGCACATACACACACGCTTTTGTTTTCCTACAGCTCCTTGTGTGTTCACACAGAGTAAGTTTAGGGTGTGGCAGCTTGTTTTTATAAACTTGGCCTAATCTGGTGGATTCAGTGTCGGAAGGGGTGTGGGTCAGAGTCTGGTAAATGACGTGGTGTGGTTTTGTACTAGTGTAACGGTCCTGACCGAAAGTGAGATAGTGCAGGTGTGTGTGCGGGTGAATAAAATGCCCTTGACATCTGTCATGTGGAAGCCTGTCATGTGGAAGCACTTTTCTGACTGTTGTAGCAGGCATGATACTGTATTCTAGGTCTGAGATTAAAAGTAACAACTTTTTTTTTCTTCAAATGTTACTACATTCATAGCGGAATGATACTTAAAAAAAAAAAAGTGTTTGCTAACAAGATTTTCTCACAAGATTTCACATATGGATGAGTAACTGCTCCATGTTTTTGTATATACTTTTCCAAATGTGAGCCAAGGTTGGAAAACATGCTCATTTAATTACTATCATTACCATGGGACAAACTGTAACCTATGCTAATTAAGTAAGCCACAAAGCTAAGTAACTAATTATCCTACTTTAACAGGTAACCTGTAATGACATGCAGCTCCAGATGTACTCGTGATGTAATGTGAATACACTGTAACATACAGCGCTTGCATGGACTCGTCATTTTAATGGAATACTTTAGCATCAAATGTTTTATTTACCTCAAATTTAGGAATTAGCTTCAGAGTAATGTACATGGATATTTGTCTATTTTTCATGTCACACAGTAAGTTATTATTTAATTATAAACATTGACATTAATTTGTAATTGATGTGTTGCTATTGGAAAATACCCACCCCATTGTTGATCATTTTCTTATACCAGCACATCCTAGCATGTGTTTCCTTCCTTAAATAATTGACAATCATTTTTAGTAATTACCTTATAACTACCACAAAAAGCAGTTGAACTTGTTGTGCTAGCTTTTTAGCAGCAACACACACCACAGAAACAACTCATTTCAGCTCTGAGCCAAAATATAGGTATTATTCAGATTGTAGTCTAGATTAACTAGAATCCTCTTAAGCAGGTGAACTTATTAGGACAAATATAGTGTTTCTAGATTTAGCAATTTTTTTTTTTTTAAGCAACAATCACTTTGGCAGTTTTATTTACCATGGCAACTTGCCCTTACACCCCATTCAGAACTTGCCTCCTTGAACATTAATGGCTAACTACTACATGCACTGAGCTGGTCTCTACTTTCTCTACCTCAAACCTTGCACCTGTATATACATAAATATATATATATTTATAGACATAATGCTAAACTGCATTTCGTTGGCTCTGTACTCGAACTCTGCAGAATGGCAGTAAAGTTGACTCTTTAGTGTAGAAATAAATGTTTTCCTTCGACTCTTTAGATCTCTGAAAAACTCGACTACAATCGCTGACAGGAACGTGACGTTACGGCTGTCCAGGTCACATCACAGCTGCTGGTTATACGAGTTGAGAGAGCAAGTTTGATCGACTTGAAACCAGTGTGTGTGAAACCTGACTGAGCAGATGTTCTCAGCAACCAATCTTTTTTTTTTTTGTCCCACCATCACTTTTCTTTGTCCTTTCTCATCTTGGCTATATTTACAAGTCCATGAAATGGACATAAAAGAAATGTGCGCCATATGATTGGTCCGAGGAATCATTCGAGCCAATCATTTGTCACTATACCGCTTATACCTAATTTGCATAAAGTTCAGAATATCTCAACTCACATGTAGTGCTGTAGCTCTGTCACTTGTCACGGAATTTGCAGCTCTGTGTCGCGCGCGCATATAGAAACCTACTGGAGGAGAAAACAATAAATATCTTATACAGAATACAAACTGCACTATGCAAACCCTAATGTTGTCTTTACTTAAGTAGTCACTTAATCGTGACTAAACATTGCTTAAAATGTTGCATTCTGTACCCATAAATCAAAAATCTAAGTTTGTTAACTTGTTTATCTACAAAATACATAATCATAAGATTTCAAGTGTTGTGAACTCAAAATCATGATTCATTAAAATAGCTCACTCTAGTCTTTCTTTGATGTGATTGGCCATGCAAGAAAGTCCACCTGGCAACAAGAGAACTAATGCGCTGATTGGTTGATAATTGCAAAAGACGGTTCTCTTCCTCTGGTCTGTTGCTGGTACTGGTGTAGTGAAGTTCAAGAGCTCATCATGAGTAGGAGAGATGACTCTGTGTGTATTTACAGAGAAATGGCAGTGATGTAGAGAATGTTTCGTAAATAAAGTTACATATTGCTAGATAGTGTTAATTTCCCCTATGTATGGAGACTTTTGGGACACGCTGTATTTAAGTACACTTGAAACAAACACCAGGTTAAGTGAACTTTATCTCAGTACACTGGTTCCCTGGTGGACTAATAATAACTAGCATGCGGCGCTCTCACTGCCGTGGCCCAGGTTTGATTCACGATCAGTAAACTATACGAACACCAAGTTAAGTGAACTTACATATACAAGTTTCAGACCTCATTACTCAATTAAATTGAGGGAACGGGTTTACTCAATCACTTGAGTACAGTCAACTTGTTAGAGTTTTCAGTGTGAGTCCATGAAATGGAGATAAAAGAGATTATGCCTGATCAGGGGTCTGATTCGTATTATGCATTAGGTCATTTTTTTATTATTATTATTAATTTTTTTCTCAAAATATTCTTATTTTATTCTTGAGTTTTTAAACACTTGTAGATGTCTTCTTTTAATAATAAAAAAGATAAAATATTAATACTACTACTACTACTACTACTAATTATTATTATTATTATTATTATTATTATTATCAGGAATCTCCAGGAAATCTTCCTTCTTCATGTAACGCCTTTTGATATGCAAATGAGCATGACGACTGAAGGAATATGCAAATTAATGTATGCCGTCACGTGGCGACTTCCAGGGACTTTTTGAGCATGCGTTAACTTTCCCCTGAACCGATTTGGCAACAGTGAGGACGCGCTGTGATACGTGATGTTTCACCATCACCATGTTTACAGCACAGGAAAGAAGACTGTGACGATTCTCACAGCTTGAGACCAACCGAGAAACACCTGAGAAACACTTGCCTTTTTTTTGTAAATAAAAGACTGAAAAAAAAAACAGAGAGAAACGGGAGCGTGAGCTCCTCCTCCGGTGAGAGAGAGAGAGAGAGAGAGAGAGAGAGAGAGAGAGAGAGAGAGAGAAGCGCTGGCTGATTTAGGCTCTACGTCAGAGGGACGATGGTGGCAGGCTGGTAAAGATGGCCGCTCTGTCCGAGGACGGGAGATACGGACTCAATTGCGGCCGCAATGCCGACAGAATCACCGTTTTGCACGTAAAACTCACCGAGACGGCCATACGAGCGCTAGAAAACTACCAAAACTGTAAGGTAAGTCCGGATGATGTGAAACATGGCGCTGTCGCCTAATAAACTTCCCCAGACTTGGATGAAGACAGCAGTGCCACGCACTATAATATGCTGGCCCGAAAGAAAAAAAAACACACACACACACAGTTAGTGTTGTAAAATAATCTTTTTTATGACATGTAAAAAAAAAAACTTCAGACTATTAAACGGTATTTCTTTTCAACGTTTAATGAAATAAACGTTAGATTTCTGGATTGGAAAAGTCCAGCTAAGTAAAAAGGTACTAAGTGTTGGTTTGTGCCAGCTCTGCAATCCTAATATTAGCCAGCAGTACTCCGTTATCCTCTAATCTCTAATGATTCTGATTAAAAAACAAACAAAAAAACCCACAAAAACAGTTTTTTGGTTTCTAAAGTTGTACCAAATGATCGTGAACTGGTTGTCAGAGACACACAAAGCGACCTAGACAAACTTTGTGAAGTGTTGTGTGTCTGTGTCTGTATAAGCGCCTACCCAGCTAGCTTTTCTGTTCAAATCAGCTTTATTGCTGTGATTGTTCAGTTATACACGACTTGGCAACTGGATCATGAAATGAAACGAGTTGTAATCAGTTAATTGTGTTTTTAATGATCTAGTGATGTGTGTGTGTGTGTGTTTTTGTTTTTACGTGGTATTACACAACACAAAGTTGTCTTACCATGTCTGATTGTAGGCAGATAGTTAGCTAGCTGATCGAGTTTGAGGTTTATAGACAGGGTTTAATTTCAGGATTAACAGGATTGCTTGTTTGAGACATTATAACCGTTAGTGAAAAGGAGAAATGTGACATTTTATAGCGTCAGTTTGTAAATGTTAAAGCTACGTTTTTTTTCAAATATCCGTGCTAATACTTGTAGCTCGTAAGCTAAGCCTGCTAAGTCTGAACCCCAGCTGGATCCCTATATAGGTGCGCTACCCAGGGTTTAAAATAACTGCTTCTGCACCCTATGTAGGGTATTTTTGTATAAAATAGCAGCCGTTTGAGAAGTAAAGGGAAGCTTGATTTGCTAGCATTGCTGAAGAAAGCAAAGGTTAGCTAACGGGTTCGGGGGAGGAAAAAAAACACACACTAGCCGAGGTTTAAACTACCGTTTGGTATTTCAATACGGTTTGTATATACATAGCAAAGTTTTGAAATATTATTAACCCAGTGGTAGGTTAAATTAGCTGCTATATAAGTCGGTTTATTTTTGCTTATTTAGTCTTTTTTTTTTTTTTTTTTTTTTGCTAACTGGACTAGCCAGGTGACATGCCCTGAGGTAATTTAGCTAAGAGGATTAATTGAAGTGTTTCACAAACCAACCTATATTCTAGCTAGCACAAATATACAGTGTTAACCTCCGTGATTTAAACAAAAACAATTATTTTATTATTAGTGGCTTTTCGTCTGGATTTTTTGGGTCTTTATTGAACGGTTCGTTGGTAAGCTAGTTGGCTAAACTGATACTTACCCACTTACCATACGCAAAGATTTTAAACAACTAGCTAGCTACCATTTCGACAGCTGACTTGCAAGCTAAATACAATTTTTTTTAAATGTCAACAGAGTAGTAAAAATAGAAATAATTACTTGATGGTCAAATATAGAGCTAATAAATGATTGAGTTTGCCACAACAGGTTTATTTGGCAAGTCATGTCTGATTAGCGATTCCTGAGGTAAATAGTAAACGAATTCATTGCTAGCTTGATAATTTGAATCCTTCTGGATATTTCTATAGCTTTAAAAGAGAGGAGAATTGCTCGACGTGAGCATACGGAGAGAAATTAGCTCCATGGCCTCATGAACAGTTACATTGTCTGATTTTTTTTTTTTTTTTACCTCTACACTGACTCAAAGTGCTTACGAGGCAGTCTTTGAGTTAAAGCCACAGCAGGCCTACAGCACTCACTATTCAACATGCACTCACTCTCCAAAAAGGACATGATGAAGCATGATTTTTTTTTTTAAACCTCTTTGATCACTGTTTATGCACTGCTCACTTCACATGAGCACATTTTTTTTTCTCAAAGGGGAAATTGGAGCAAAAAAAAAAAGGTGTTATCAAATTGACATTGATAAGATCTAGATCAAGAATATTCAGCTAAATTTTATGAAGGTCCAATTGCATTAAAAAGTCCGGATATGCAAGTGACATGACTGCATGGTGACAACAGTTACTGCTTAACCATTAACCACAACTCTTCAAGGCTATAAATAAGACAAACATCAATTTGAAGTCTCTTGTTTCACACCTCGTCAATTTTGACTAGTGTCATGGACCCTGAACTGAGGAGATGCACATCTTTTGAGCTTACAGTGGGGAATAAAGGCATACCTCTCTATCCAGTCGTCTTTAACCATTTTATTTCTCATCAACCTTTTTTTTTCCTGTTAAAAAGCCGTCAGTGGACGTCTGTGAAATCTTTGCTATCTCTGAGTTACCAGATCCAGAGAACCGTCCTCTCAGCTGAACCGTTGACCTCCAGTTGACAACCCCAGATCTAGTGGCAGGCCTACCAGGCTTTAAGAGTTTGACTGCTAGGTTGACGGCTTCCCATCAGGGCAGACTGGTTGTCAGACTAAACACTCGTGTTTCTTTGGGTTTGCTGAATCTTGCTTACACTCATAGCAGTGAATCAGGTTTCAACATAAAATATGACGAGTTCACAAAAGGTTAAACATCTGTTAAGGAATCTTGTACCACTTCATCACATTGCTTCTGTGTCACCAGACGCCGGACACTTTGTCTTAACCACGGGCGGGTCAACCACAGAGACACACTCTCTGATGGGAACCAATGAGAAATGCTAGATTCTGGAGCTCCCATGATGGATATTGTGAAATGCACTGAAAAATTACTGAAATGAAACAAAATTCCATAACAAGCAGGCTTATAGCAGTTGGGACGACTTCTTTCAGCAATCCCACAGCTGTACCACCTGCTGCACTAAACACATCAGCTGAGGTGTGATTTGGCTAATGCTTGGGTTTAACACAGTACAACTTTTACTTGCCTGTTGGCTAGCTAATGAACATACCATTTGTCTACCCATGGTAGTTTTTCTCTACTGTGGTAGAAATGGTATTTCTACGAATTTCTTTGTTTCTCATTTGCTAGGTTATACTTGGCACCCAAAGCAATATTTACAAGGTATAAATATTTCACAATGTTTCACAAGTGTTGTTTATTTTTTTTAAAGGGCAAGTTTTGTGCCTACAGAATTCCACAGTGTCTCCATCATCTCGTAACATGAAACAGTAAAAGTGTTACCTGATTTAGCCAGATTGCATTATGTTGAGCCTATAGTCAGCTTACTGGTGAATAAGCTTTAGAAAGTGTGCATTTCTTTTCCTCGAGAAATGGGACCCTTTCGATCTAGCCTTTATACATTCCCTAGTATGTTATATTGCGAGCTGGATTTATTTGACTAATCTGTTGTTTACAAGTGTTTGTTGGGTGTTTGTGCTGTCTTCTAGCTTGCTTCTCATGAAGAACATTTGTTAATCATTGGTAGTCATTTTTAATCTCTCTGGAGGTGTGCCAGGACCAGCTGTAGCTGCAGGGGCCAAGAGCAATGAAGGAAGGCATGAACCTATGACAGTAAATGTTAGCTTGAACCTGTATGACTTTGTGCCAGCAATCAGATCTTTTTCTGGTTGATTTTGACCTGCAGGCATTTTGAAGCAAGGAATTTATTTATGATATCTCGGTAGATTATCTTGCTTGGTTAAGCAGAGAACGGCGTTAATGCTGAGCCTGCAGTCCTGCAGACCTGTCGCTCTCGCATTCTCTCTCTCGCTCTCTCCTATCGTCCTGGCTCGTACGTGGTGATTTAGCAGTTATAGGAGAACCGTCTGGGCCTGGTTCTCCCTGCTGCTCTGTAACGTGAGCAGCACTGTGCGGATATGTGCAGTAAGACTGTGTTTGGAGGGTGGGGAATGTGAAACTGATCTGGTTGTACAAGCCTCGGCAAAAGCACCCTACTGTCATTTGAATATAACTGAAGGCTGGTGGTAGTGTGGGTGTTTGTGAAATTATTGTGGGTTTAAGTTAGTGTGTTGTCATTGTCGTAGCACCCCTCTTTTTGTGGTGAATATTTAAACTTGGAAATCATTCATCATCGTGGTTGTTCTTGGCTCAGTTTGTTTCTCTACATGCACAGCCAGTTAGTTTGTGTGAATGAGTATGTTTGACTTGTGTGCTGTTATTACTTTATCTGCACTTTTCTGTAAGATATCCTGAGCGATCTGAAAATTATAAGGTTTTTATTAGTCTAAATTATGTCCATCCAAATATTTACTTTAAGAGCTTGTCTTGTGAAAGAGCTACTCAAGTAGTGTGTGTCAGGAACTGATTTGCATTTCAGAACACACAATAATGGTGATATTACACTTTGTGTAAATAAATGAAGTGAGCGAGTGAAGGAATGAAATGTTTTAGACATATCCACTAACATGCTTTTGGATGTTTAGTCTGTAATTAGTACAAACATTAACAGTAGTTCTGTGTTGTTTGCATAAACCACAGACTGTTCGAATTGCTTTCGTAAGCATAACCAATGGAGGCACTGACTTTACTGTAGGTAGATTAAAAACATTAATCTGCCGTCTCCAAATTGTTTTCGCGCAGGAATATGTAGATAATTTTTCTCCCTTGAGCACACAATTAAGCTGAAGCCCAGCTGCCTTCATTTTTGCTTACTAATGTGGGCGATGTGATATAATGCTATAAAACTTGAAAATAAGCACGCTGCATTTGAGGTTCAAGAACAGAAAACAATGTAACGGACGAAAACTGGTCGCCCATGGAGCGTGGCATTTTTTTCGTACACTTTTTCAGGATCTTTAAGGCAGCTTTGGACCCTGTGACTCAAGGAGCATTTCAGAGTATGTTGGTCACTGGACTGAAAAGTTGTTGAAGTTATAAGAATGAGCTTTATTCGAATAGGTTAGTGATGAGCAAGTGAGGTGATCTTGTGGGTTTGCTGACAGGCTATGGGAAAAGTTCTGTGGTTGGTAATCTGCTGTGCCTCCAGGAAAAGTAGGCAGTTCATGGCCATGTTTAGTGATTCAATTTTCCAGACTCTTAAGCAAAAACTAGTGTACTAGATTGAATGTAATGAATTAACCGTGAATTATTTGACTTTACATTTTTACTTGAATAAAGTAGTACTAATAGAACTATCCTGACAATTATTATTATTAATTTTTTTAAGCGTTACTTAAGTAAATGTAGCTACATCAAATGATCAGGTCTCTCAGTCATATGTTTCGTTGTCTCGGAGTTTAGAAGTAGACATTTTTCACTCCTGAGCCTGATCATGTAGCCAACTAATGCAGACAAACAGCTCGAGCAATGGAATAATGGCTAATCATTGTTAGTTTGTGTTAGTTAAAGGAATTGCTTTTCACACCCAGCCCAACACACACTGCTGTTGCATTCAGTGCAATGCTGGAAATCTCCAGCTCTGAACGGACTCCTTGAACTCACTGACTCATCCTATTTACTGACCACAAGAGTCAGAGATTTGAGTCAGGATTTATTTGAGTCAGAATTTACTGTCTCAGAGGTGACGGATCAGGTTCGGCATACGTGCGATGGAAAATACGACTTCAGAGGTTAAAAAAGCACTAATAGGTTCTGTCATCTACTGCACTATGCACAGCATTTATGATCTTTGAGCCCTTGCTACGGCGGTACAAAAGACGTCTGGAAAACCATGCTTTTCTGCATTCTGGGCTAAATCATCACTCTGACGAAGCATAAATAAAAATCTGGCAGAAAAGCCAGTTCACTGAAAGACATTTGTTTCTGGTAGCTTTCTGGTTACTTTCGTGTTGTGCTGATGTTATCTAGGTGAACTTTGACCTGTGAATTCACATGAACAAGTGGAAAACGAAGGTGGAACTGTGGTCTCTTTGGTCAGTGAAAAAGATGAAGAATATGCTCACACCGGACTTGTGCATAGATTTTATTTATTTTTTNTGCATATATTGTTTTGCTACCGTTGACCTGTCCAGCTCAGGATCACCTGATCAGTCAGTGTGCACGCTAGCAACAAAAGTCTGGCAGGATCTGAGTCGGGGGAATTAAAGCCAGGCAATGTTATCAGGAATGTGAATGTTTTGCATTTCTGTAGTGACAGACAGGTCGTTCTGTGTGTTCCCTTTTAAGATTTTCTTTCACTCTGCAGGCCATCTTGTTTTTCTTAATATATAGAGTATTGTGTTTGTGTTTGAGAAGACAAGCTGTTTGCAACAGGTGATTCTGAACAGGGCTGCAGAACAGACCATTATAAAATCAGTTATATAAAGTAAGCTTATACACTCAAAAGGCTGCTTATAAAGCCAAACATTTCTGATTGCATGTAAATATCAAGTCAGCCAATTATGTGTTTAATCATTTATGCTGTTATCATCCAGCCTTCCTGTCTGCCAACATACTCCCCTCCCTTCTCTGTGCTCGCTAGGATTTCTGGACCTCTATAACAAGCATACAAACCTACATAAAAATCTAAGTCTATGGATATGTGTGGAAATGTGATTCTTTGGTGTGCACATTTCCATTTTTGTGGTCTGCAGTTGCAAAACCCGTCAGCAGCAACTGAATGACGTAATGACAGACGTAACACTGATTCAATGCTGTTAGCTGACTCATCCAGGAAGATGGAATTGTTTGAGAAATGGAGGAAACATGTCCAATCACATGTGTCTCTGGAGACAGGTGTCACAGCCGTCTACTTGTAATCGATGACCGATTGATGGGATTCACCTAACCATACAGATGTACTCCTATTTCTGTTCAGAACCTACACACGACCAAGTTGGTGTGTAATATATTACCCTATATATTGATCCACTGCACAGCACTCTGCATGCTTAAATTTCATAGTGGTTGAGCTTGTTTTTTTATCATGGCTGTAAAAGAAAAACCTGTATAGACAAGCCTGGTGTAGCTACTTTGCCTTCAAGCACACAACAATTTAGTGTCTGTGCCAAAAAAATCTTAGAGGCTCAAGTTTAAGCGAAATCACTCACTGGTGTAGTTTCATCTGTTTTTCTACTTCAAAAGCAAGCTAGACACTTTTATACCACATTCGCAATCCTGATTGGTCAGAAGGTATGATTAAATTTCTGTAACAGCACAGCTTGGACAGCTGGGTAGGCTGACAGATGTAGGCTATCACAGGTTTACATTAATGCACTCGTATGTTCTCGTGTTAAAGGTGCATTAGGTAAGATTATTCCCCCTCCCCTTTGCTAAGTCCACAGCTTAACCCATTGTTTTATTTATTTAGTTATTTCTTTATCTTGTTCTACATGTCTTCCAGGTTATTTGTACAAGCAAGGAATTGGGGGGGGGGGATTGTACAAAACTATTGCACCTTTTAACCATTGATATGGTGACGTTTTCTGTGAGGCACTGTTGGAAGGAGTCTCCTGTGTCAGTGCTTTGTAAGAGTTAGAGGTAAAGCTGTTCCTTTAGGCCTGTAGGAGGGTGAGGTTTGCAGTTCCGTTACCATAAGCTGAACTTTTTTTGTCTTATTAACTTGAAGAGAAGCAAAAACGAGAAGTTGGTGAAAGGATGACTTTTTATGGTTGTTAAAGTCAGTGTTAACAGGAACTTGTTTTGCAGGCAGTCGACAACATGAAATGTAACTATAATTGGATAAAAGGTACATTGTGCCGTTCTTTAATAAATTAAGAAAATGGGATCAGACGAACAAAGCGTATGATGGAACATGACATGGGGTCATATCACACTTCAGTGTCGTGTGTGTGTGTGTGTGTGTGTGTGTGTGTGTGTGTGTNTTTCTATAACAGCACACCATGTTGTGTTTTATTACTTGCATGAGCTCAGTCATGAGAAATTCTGTTATTAGAGTAATGCTTCTGGAATGAATACACACCTATGTGAAGCACAGATTTACTGCCATGTACAGTACGGATATCCTGAGCAATTCATTTCAACAATGAGGGTCAGTTAAAGTCAGTCAGGGCTTTTTTTCCAGGGGAAGAAATACAGTGTAGTAGCTCAGAGGTGGGGCTTGGTCAGAATAGTTTGAAAAGATTTAGAAAACCTTTTCCTTCCTGTTTCTTCCTGATTTAAATAAACGGTCGATTATAATTTGTATGTGAAGTACTGTGTAGACCCAAGAGGCTGGTTTGGGCTGCCTACAATTTGAACTAAATGTTTACTTTGCCTTCTCCTTTTTTTCTCCCCCCCTTTTCAGAATGTACCGTCCTCGCAGCCAACAATACATTTCCAAGGACTGCAAGGGGTAGGTGGACACTTAACACCAAGATGTGCTCTTCAGTGGTAACCTTCAGATCCTACGCTGCATGAATTTTTCAGCAAAGCTGCATGAAAGCATATAACCCAGTTTATTTCTGAACAGCAAACAGGCAAAAGTGTGTGTGAGCATGTCCCAGCTCTGATATAGCTAATCCTGGTGTTTAGGAGCTGTCTGTTTGGCCTGAGGGTTGAGTCTGAGGCTTTTCACTGTTCGACCATAAAAATAGCTGGTTAACCTCTGACCCTGCACGCCATGGCAGAGTTTACTCTTCTGAGGCTGTTAATACCACCCTGTGGTTATGCAGTTATGCTCAAAGTCTGTTTCCTAGTTCTTTTTTTTCCCCCTGTTGCACACACACTTTAATCTAATCTCCTCATGTTCACTTCAAATTTGTGAATTTTTCCATTTACCACAATGTAATCGCTCAGCCAAAACATGCTCAATGTCTGGTGTTTGCTTCTTTAGTTTTGTGGAAAGTAATAGCAGCATATCTCGCCCAAGATCTTACATAAATATATTGGTTAGTCAACCTTCCAAAAATGGTTTTTGACTGTGTAGCTGAATGCTGTAACATTATGGGGGCAGCCATCCTGTAGTCATTTTTTTTTTAAGTGCAGTTTGCATTCATCCCACTACCAAAGTTTGAAAGTGGACATGCACTATAAAGCTAACTGATTCAGTTGCTCGGAAGCAAACAGTTAGTTGTTTGTTAGGAGGAGGACAACTGAAAAGCAAACTATACAAACAAATTTGCGTGGTGGTCGACCAAACACACGACGAGTCACGGCGGAAGCATCTTGATGCTGTGGCTCGCTACTCTTTAAGAAATCCCACTCCTAGACTATCCCATGCTAGACTAGTTCATATCTTTCCAGTATCAGAAATGCGAAGGGACGTGGAAACCCTGACTGAACACGCAATACAGTCATCTCGCATTATCGACGTAGCAGTCAGACGCATTTACATATGAAGAGAACACCGTAGCTCATTGCTGAAATGATAGCTAGTGACATTTTGTCTTTGATGCTTCATCACCAGAGGCGTTACAAAGAGAGGAGAAAGACTGCGGCTACCCAAAGTCGCCTCTCTCAGGAATTCGAATATTCTGTGTTAACGCACATAATTAGCTTGTCATACTTTTGAGTTAAATTATGCAGGTTGCCGCTTTTTAGCTTAGTTAACTGGACTTCTGGGTATAACGTGGGACTGGGATCGTGTAACCTGAAACTCAACGGACGACCTAATCTATTACATAAGGACTTACCGACATCCTCTCTACCAGGATAATCATACATCTTTCTTGTAGCTTTAGTAGAAACCAAACTCTGGCTGATCGGCTACATTTGGGGTAAGTGCGAAATATATTTTTCAGCAAATGATTTATTTTTTTTCCCTAAAGATCATGTCATGGTCCTGCGTCTCCTTTTCATGTATCATTATGTGCGCGTTATCAGTCAGGTTTATCCTGTCTTATTTTTGCAATTCTGCAGCGCATCAAGATTCCAAAGTCTGACGTCTCGGATGGATCTCATATCTTCGATTTCTACCTGTCCAATGTCGGCAAGGACAATCCTCAGGGAAGCTTTGAATGCCTTCAGCAGCATGTGTCCAGGTAAAAGGCCGTTTCCAAGAAATATCTTCTGACTATTGTTGTGAGTGCTCCATGCCTTAAGCTCGTGTCTGCTTCGTCTAGCTCCGGGGTCCCCCACTTGTCCTCCCTGGGGGCGATCCAGGACAAAATCACAGTCTGCGCCACCAACGATTCCTACCAGGTGACCAGAGAGCGCATGACGCAGGCCGAGGAGGACACGCGCAAGAGAGGCACCAAGGTCATCAAACCTGGAGGGCAATTCAGAGGCAGGTGGCTCTGTTTGGACTTATGTGCAGGTCCCTTTATCTACACAGCGCAAACATGAGAATAGGCAGTAAACTCATTAGCTGGTTCTAGTAGGGTGGAAGAGGGTCAGGAAAGTAAAAGTTACTCAAGATAATCTGGCTTCTCAGATTCTGTTTAATGGCTTGCTGCATAAATAGTGACTTAAAATGAAGTCCTGGAACTACAAGTTGCAGTTTCAGTCAAAGGCAGCTGTCTTGGAACTGTTAGTCAGTGAAACTTGAAATTTTGCATTCTTTTTCATTTTCCCTGTGTTCACTGTGGCATCTACGCTCCACCTCTTTCTCACTAATGAAAGCTCATCGACTGTAGATTTAAAGCAGTGCACTTTCTGCTTGCAGCAATTCAGAATACATTTGGTCTAGAATAACTAAGCTCGTCGATAATTCTTCGTGCAGCTGCTCGTGTCGTGTGAGCGGTTCAGTGACGCCAACATCATTCTATTTGCGTGCAAGGGTGAGGGCAAAATTTGTCTCCAGTTCTCTTTGCAGAACAGGCGATCCTTATTGTTTGATCTTTATATCTTTTCCTTATTTCTCTTTTTTCCCCTTGTTTTTGTATGAAATGAGTGCAGAAACAAAGTTCAAGAAAAAGGGAAACAGGAGGGAAATGTGAACGTTCTTGGTTTGTTCTGCAAAGAGAATAAGGAATCGTGCAATTTTTTTGGCATTACTTATTTTTTCCACTAAACCAGCCTCTTGTTATTGAGTCCTGAAGAGAGTTTACTTTTTTCCTGCAACATTTGATGCTGTTCCTCGAAGCATTTTACAGGTGAGACACAATCCATTCCAGACGTCTACAGCAGTACAGTTGTAGCTGACCAGATAATTGTAGGAAGTACATAGAAAGCGACAACAAAACACACAGGCAACACCAGAAGCTTTTTTTTTTTTTTGTTCCCCTTTGGTTTTCCTAATGGTTCCCAGCAGGACTATCTTCCCTCAACCACCACCCCCTGCCTTCCTTGGAGGCCCGGCTCTTCTGACCACAGCAGGATGCTGCACTAGTAACTAGAAAAGTTTGTTTCACTGTTTGTGTGCTTCCTGCACCTGGGGAATAAGAGAGGGGGCATTTGCATCAAGCAGCCAAGTGGGGAAGGGTAAGAAAAGGAGCGGAAATATCGAGTCAGTGCAGTGTAGCAGCTGTTCCCGAGGCTTTACCGTTAAACTTCTTTCTTCAAGATATCTTTCCTACAGAGTGAACTGCATAGTGTTGTGAGGCAAAACTCGGTGCCTGGGTGATTGATAAAGCTGCTTATCTGCTGACGTAAGGACTTTAACTGATTGATTGCTAACTGTAGTCCCTGTTCTCAGCTGGTTCTCTCCTTCGCACAGGTACAAAGGTGCAGATCCGAAAGCCAGCTCCCTCTGCCCCCGATCCGGTCCCAGAGAGGAAACGGTCGACCCCCATGAATCCAGCCAACACCATCCGCAAGTGCCTTACCAGCAACCCAGTGTCCCAGCGGCCATACCGGGAGCGTATCATCCACCTGCTGGCTCTGCGCTCCTACAAGAAGCTGGAGGTCCTGGGGAGGCTGCAGCGAGACGGGATCAGCCAAAAGGACCGCAACTCGCTGGGGAGCACCTTACAGCAGGTAACAAGACAGCAAGGACCAGGACATGGGGAGAATAATAAAAGGGTGTTAAAGTGTGAAGGGCACATGAAAGAGAGTGGCAAGAGATCAAGGAAGTGCAGAGATTTGCAGAAATTTGCAGAAAATCTCCAATTTGTGATTGCACCTTGCAAAAGGTGAGAGATGTAGCAATGCTGAATTTTGAGCAGCTCTCAAGCTATGAAAGTGCTCAAAAAGCATCAGGTATTAATGCCGGTTTTGGTGTTTCTGCTTATCTAGCCCTTTAGTATTGTTTTTGACAAGCATGTGTACATAAATTGGGTCTTTACTGATGATTTTGTTCCAATTTGCATTGCCCTACCATTTACAGAAGTCTTTTTTACAACTAATGATGGATAAGTGCTGACAAAATAATAATCTAACATAAATCGGTAAATGACGTTTTACAGGTTAAGGGTAGTATCGGTGCTTCAGGCATTTTAATCTTGCCTAAACTTATGTAGTTCCTTGCTAATAGCAGCCTGGGGCGTGCAACCAGTTAATTAAAAAAAAAACAAAGTCTGACACTGTTCTGAGAAATGGAAAATTGTGATTATCAATTAATGGCATTAATAATTGAGTGTAAATAAGAAATTTCAGAATATCAGATTGCAGCAGGTGACATTATTAGATATCAGAATCCAGGACCGATTCCCAGTGACATCAGGCAGCTCAAGCCTGTTGTACGTGACACATGCATGCGTGTAGTCAGTAGTCCCTGGTGGGAGCCTAACCGGAAAAGTTTCAGGGTAGGAAATTGAGGTATGATGCGTTTAAGGGTTGTCGATTCTGCGCTGTGAGAATAAAACAGCAGCACATATGTAACCTGGTACAAGCACAGTTTCACATCAATGAAGCAGTGGACTCCTGACAGATATCTGACTGTTATCACATGAACCTTCATGACTGATTTGACTTAGAGCCCCGTTTAAAGTAGGTCGTGTCGTGTCGTCTAGTCTTGCCGTCGTGAGTGTCGAGTCACTCTTCCGACGTTCTGAGGCTGCAAGACTTTGTACTCTACTGAAGCATGAAATTATGTAATAAAATCAGCTAAAGCAGTCTGCACAACATGTGTCCACTCCCATCGTTGCTGAATATAGGGCATGACTGGCTAATAAACTATAGATTAATCCTGTCCATGTCTCAGAATTAGACTCACTCACTCACTCTCTCACATGATTTAAAGTACTTGCCGTAAGCAGGCTTTCTTTGAAAATATGTTAGTGTAATGAATGGGATGGGGGTTTTTTGCTCCCTTTGTTTACTGTCTGAAATGGGGAAAATTCTACTCTTTCTGTTCCTCGTGCTGGAAAGTCACGTCTTTACAGTGAGACAACACCGTGAAATACACATTTTTACGTTCACTGGTGATTCACTAGAATCGTCCAAGCCAGGGCACGTCTTTCTCCTTGTTTGGACATGAGAGAACAACGTGCGCATGAGAAGAGAATTTGAAACTCTCTCACTCACTGCTACACTGGAAAGTGAGAAGTAACTTCGTATCGATTCGCCTCACTGGTTTGCGGCTTGGCTATTTGTATGCGTGCATGTTTGCATTGAGCACCGTCATGCCATGCTAATCATGCAACATGCTCCTTGTTTAATTTGCTTCCTTTGGGATTGCCTGCAGTGCTCACACACAACGTTTTTACTGTGCCAAAATGTTGGATGGTTGTCCCCGCCTCTTGTACCGTGTGTGACACTATTGCCGGATGGGTGTAATGTTTAATAGGTCAGTAGGTTTTACAGAATTATTATTTCGAAGTGAAGTCTGTCCACTCAGCAGCCAAAGCATCTTGGCAAAGCTCCCAGTGTCAATAAAAGTGAGTCCGTGGGTATATATGAATCTAGTCCTCTCTGGGTATATAGTCTTTACTTAGTGTTCTACTCGACACGAAACTGACAAAGTTGGAGTTTGGCTTCAGTTACATGTAAAAAATAAATATATATATTCTTTATATTGCTGTGGCTACTGTGAACGTGGATTTCGCCACAATGAACTAAGCAGATTTGCTGGAGTCTTCTTCAAGCTTAAAGTATTGCACAACAAACAAATGTGTTTTTTTTGAGAGAGTTTTGAAACCAGCAGCAAAATAAGCCAGAGAGCAAATTTATAACAAAGGTGCCGTGCCATGAGCGATTGCATGTTGCATAATTATACACAAGTCAGTGTGATCTGTATTTTTATTTATAAAAAAAAATTTCTTCAACGTGTACGTCTGTAACGAGTGGAGACTCCAGACCGTCGAGGAGGACTTCTGTATTTCGGTCTCAGATGGTGAGCTGTGTGTATCCTATCACAGAGGATAAAATTCCTCTGACCACTCTATCATTTGGCCATTAAATGATTTGGCCAATGCTGTATTAGATGTGTTATTTGTGCCTCTGTGTTTATGGTAAAAAGCAACTTGAGTACTCGTTGAGCTCTTACTGTTCTGTTTTGGCAGACGTTTAATTTTATGTTCTGTTCCTGGTTACAGTTATTTAAATTTGCATGCCAAGGTCTCAAAGCAGACAAACGGAACCTTGGACTGTTCAAACTACAGTTTCAGACAATTTCAAAATCGGTTATTTGTCTTTTTGTCTGTTTAGCCTGTAGAGAATAATGCTGCACTCAGTTTACTTTGCAAGTGGGAAGTCGGACCTGGCAATAACGTAATTTTCAACTTTCCTGAATTCGAGCTACAACGTGGGGGGAAAATATGGGTGCCTCCATGTTCCTGTTTTGTTAGAGGAAATTTAGCAAGCTGATTATGAGCAACGTATATTTACCTCCTCAAAACAGCTAACTGTGTAGTCATTCAATATCTAAATTGTTCACTTATACAGACCTACAACTAGTCAGATTTCGTTTATGATCATATACATGTCATATTGAGATTAAAAAATAAAGAAGTGCTACTTTGTTTACTGGTGACGCTGTGAGATGAAAATGTTGATTTGAACTGAACTGAACTGAGTTGAGGAGACTTTCCCAAATCTCTGAGTGGGAATTACAGTTGTGAGGGGGCTTTTTTTGTTTTTTCCTAGTCAAAGGTTGGAAATTCAGAGTTCAGTTGTGTTCAAGCTTTAATCAAACACAGTATAACAGTACTGAGTCTCTTCCTGCAGGCTCGTTCAAGGTCGGAGACACTTCTGCTCAACACAGGGCTTTTCAGCACACTTAGAGGAACGCGCTATCCACACGTGAGCTCACTGGTACTAGTGTCGCTGTCACTAATAGGAGAGAGAGAGAGAGAGAGAGAGAGAGAGAGTATATCCCGCCCACTCAGAGAGCAAGGCCAGTTTTGCTCTTTTGACTCCTGACCATGGATGGGATTCAGACTTGTGATCTGCAGACATTCTGTTGCTCCACTCAGGAGCCCCCCATTTCCCTTGGTCTTTCAGTGGAAAATTTGTTTGTCGCCCCAAAGCAAAAAAAAAAAGAAACTGAAGGGTAGCACTATTTCTTCAGGCCACTGTACTTGCATGCCAGGTTTAAGTGAAACATTTTGAAGGGCAATTCACATTTTAGTGCGGTGTTGCAGGTCAGCGTAAACATGCACAGTATGGTAATATTCTTATAGTCTGTTCTCTCTGACCTTACTTTCAGGTTGCCAATCTGAACCCAAAGGATAACTCATACTCCTTAAAGGACTTCATTTACCGTGAGGTCCAGAGAGACTGGCCCGGCTACTCGGAAGATGAGCGTGTTCAGCTGGACCGGATCTTAGCTCGGTAAGCCCTCAGCCTGTTGAGAGCACAAAGCTGGTATGGGAATGGAAGGAGAAAAGCCTTGTTTATTCTTGGTACTTAATGGATTAAAAATATGCATTATGCAGTTTACATTGAGAAATTGAAACAAATGATCATGATCATTCATCAAGATAACAAGCTCCTGCAAAAGTTCCTCATGTCCAATCCCTGCAGAGGTGGATAGACAACTTGGATGTTTGTTTCAGAGGCTGACTTTCCTGAGCTGCTTGCCTGACCACATTTCCCCACAGCTTTTCAAAGGTAGCCTGATTAGAAAGCATCGTAAATTTGTTTTAAGTGGAAACTCTTGTGTCTTTTTTTCAGTAAACTGGGCCTGCCTGCAGATTCACTCTCATCCAGCAGTTCTCCAAAAGAACCAACATCACCACAGGTAAGGAAAAATCCCATAATGGCAAATGGAATTACAAACACATTTATGGCAATTTAACTTTTTATTCTTGGAGACATGGATTTTACTTAATTTGTAGTTAAAATTTCTTTCTGGCATTTTCTCTCTCAGAAGCGCCAGCCTCAGGGCGACTTCATTGACCCTCTGATGTCCAAGAAACCCCGTATCTCCCACCTCAGCAGCCGAGGAAGTCAGAGCTCGTCGGATCGCCGCCCTCCTACAGAAACTGAGGAGAAGAGACCAGCTCCTCCAGTGAACGCAGCCTGCCCAGGCCCTTCGTCCCAGCCCCCAGTGTCCCATCCTCCCTCTGGCTCGAACTCCAACTCGCCCAGCACACCCGAGGGCCGTGGAACCCAGGACCTGCCCCTGGACCAGAGCTCCACATGTGGGGAGGAGACCGAACGCTACGCACCCCGCTCCCTGACTCCCAGCTCCAACTTCCTCCCAGCCTCCGCCATATCCCCAGCAGCCAACAGTAGCAAAAAAACTAAAAAGAAGTCGAAGAAGCACAAAGACAAGGAGCGGGAGAGGGGAGGGGAGGACGAGAGAGTTCGGCACAGGGAGGGACAGTCTGAGAAGGAAGAGAGGCCAAGAAAGAGACACCGCGCCGAGGCAGAGAAACACTCGCCAGCTAATGTGGACAGCCCATTAGATGCAGAACTGCACAGAGAAGGTGGGGTTCAAGTTGTGTGTTTTGCTTCCATTTCACCTAATGAAAAATAGTTTTACTTACATATAACTACAGTCCTGTTTATTGTGTAATTTTACACCATCAGCTCGTGAATTCAGTACTGATTTCTCAACAAGTCAGGAATAAATCACTAGTCCATATATAAGAGCGGTGGTTGCTCAGAAACCTTTTTCTATATACCTTTTATATATATAAGTGAATGTTTATAAAGGTCAACAGACGATATCTGCAAGGGTTGTGTGAAGATGGAACCACCTTTAGAAGTGTACAAGCTCTGGTGCTTTTGTATTAGCCGTCGCATACGAGTACTCCAGACAGTTTCATGTACTCATTTGTAAAGGCCAATCACAGGCTTGGCTGCATAGCGTGGTAATCTGTGGAGTTTGTCCAGCTGCCTTGCTTTGTGCACGACACTGCGACTGAAGCCTCCACACAACTTTGGTTTGCTTGGCAACATCACCATTATTCATGGAAGTGAGCCGAACATCGTCTCTGCATGAAGTACGCTGAAGCCCTTACACACTGTCTATGGAACTGATATCTGAGAAGCTGTTCACATCACTATAGCAGCCATAGCAAAATGGGTTTCGCTGGTCATGCTCTCGCGTCGTGCTTCTTTCCATACTAGTAAAGAGAGCTTCAACATGTTGTTTTAGTCTGTCGGGTTTTACTGCACCCTAAGTTTACTATTATTTGCCTAGTCAAATGGTGATAAAAGAATCAATAATGCAACACCCTTTTTATTTAAATGTTTGTCTAACATAATATTTGACACTTACTATATGACTCCAGCTTATTTATCTTTCCGAGTTGTTGAAATTCCAGCTCGAGGTGTGTCTACACGGGTAGCTTCTCAGTGTTTTCTCCATCATGGTCCTGTTCCATTTACAAGATGTCTTATTTGTCCCTCTGTTTTCTCTATAGACAGAACAAGCAAACCTGAGCTCACTGAACTTTCCACCCCAGTGATACCTGATTACATAGCGTAAGTTTACTCTTTTTTTGTTTTGTTTTTTGTTTGTGTGCTTAGAGCCTCCGTAAATATGTATGAATAATATTTAATGGTTTACAATTTATTTTATGTGTGTGTGCACGCGTGTGTTTTCTCACCATCTTCGGCAGTAAGTACACTGCGGTAGTGTCTATGGATCAGAGGCAGCGCTACAAGGACGACTTTAACGCGGAGTACGACGAATATCGCACTCTTCACGCCCGTGTGGAGAACATCACACGCCGCTTCACACAGCTGGACGCTCAGTGCAGACGCCTGCTACCCGGAACCAAAGAGTACCAGGTATGGATACATATTCACCCCTAACTACAGCCGTAAAAGCCTTATAGCCCTGTATTACCCTGCGTTCACACCGTAACGTGACAAGATTCTGTTCCCGTGTAAGTTTAACACGCAGCCACATTCCCAGCAATTCTCGCATTCCCCTTTAATTCCCATGCACAAACACGTTAAATGTGTTACAGAGGTTATGAACGTGTCTTAGCTTAATCTTGTACTGAATGAGTGAAATGGTTTTGAAAGAGCTTAGATAAATAATAATAATAAAAAAGACACTGTGTTACTACTGTGTTGCTTTTCATTTGTGATATGAAGCTGAAAAGCAAAACATTGCATTCCATTGCTCTTGTCACTTGATATCTGGAGAAAAAAAGCTTAAAAAAATCACTTCCAGAGTTAAGGAATTTTTTGACTCCTTGGATCTGCTGTAAATATTTTTAGCCATATGACTTTTATCATGTTTAACAGTAATTACAAAAAGCTTCATTATTAAGGGTTCATGAATCAGTGCAGTAGGAATGAAGCAATGCAGACTGCGTTCCTTTATAAGGATGGCAACGCCTCCTGGAAAATGCCAATTTCAGCCCTTTCTCTGATTACAGCCGCACCCCAGAGCGTGACTCGGGGCAGTGTCCGCATTTCACTGTGCATGACTGCAGTGAAAATAACAAAAGTGACATGCAGTGCAATATGGCATGCGATTCTACATTTGCACTATCATAACTTTTTAATGAAAAGTAAGCATTTAATTCATTAAAAAAAAACAATCCCCAGCTGATTTTGTTTTTCACTTCAGAGATGAAACAACGCAAGAACAATGCAATGAAGATTTTACTTTTCACACATCACAAATCAAAACGCAAGATGTTTCATATTTCACTGTATCCCTGGTGTGATTGCTTTTCAAGCTCTCGTTTGTGGAGCTTTGCATGTGTTTGTAATGAAAAAGCAGACGGCTCGAGGTGTCATTTCTAACCAACTGCGTTTGACATTTCTTTTGGAGGAGGTGCACGAAGAGGTGCTTCAAGAATACAAGAAAGTCAAACAAGTGAGTTTGGATTAAAAGGTTAATCGTTATTAAAGCTCTTGAAACGTAAAGCGGCGGTAAATGCAGTTATTTGACGCGAACTGTCTTTCTGACCTACAGCACAACCCAAATTACCACGACGAGAAGCAGCGCTGCGAGTACCTGCACAACAAGCTGGCCCACATCAAGAGGCTCATTGCTGACTTTGACCAGCGGAGGGCGCAGTCCTGGCGTTAAGTGGTGGGACCCCAGCAGCCAATCAGAGCTCTTCTCAGCCTAAAGACAACAACCAGTGGCAGCCAGGGGATTAGACAGCCTGGAGTTTTTTTTTTCTTTCTTCCTCCCCTCCCCCCTCATTGTATTCTCCCTATAGGTCATTTCTGATCTTTTTGCCTGTTCCCTATTCCCCTTTAACAAGTCTACATTTCAAAACATTTTTTTTTCCTGCCTCTTTCCCCGTTCCCCGTTCCCCTTTCCTTCCCTGTTGTTCCTTCTGACCACTGCCTCCACTGTTTAAGAGAAGAGAGCCACTCTTCCTGCTAGTGATGTCAAGCATGTCCAGGAGGATATCATATATTTTTTTTTTTTGTGTTTTTTTTTTTTTTTTGGGACAGACTTTAAAAGGAAAAAAAAAAAGAAAGGACAAAAAAAACAAAGAAAATTAAACATTTTTCAAAGCAAAGAAAATACTATATATATAGCTACCTGTATTTAAAAGAGAAAAAAAAGGAAGATCTATTTATTTTGAATGGAAGGAGAAGATGGAGTCCACGGATGATATAAGGTTTAGTTTCTTTTCTGGATGCAAATGCATTGTCGGGGGCCTTACAATATACAGTGTCTATCTGACTTCCTGAAGCCTTTTGCACAGGGGCAGCTGAGCCAGTGCATATAAAATAAATAAACAAATAAAAAAATATATATATATAGAGGGTACATGGCAAAGGGGAGTGTGGAGCCAGGAGCCATAAGATTCCCTTCCTCTCGGGACCCTGCCTTGAGCAGCAGCAGTATTCTCGCTCACCGTGCAAATGGTGCCTTAATGTGTTCGTTTACACACAAGGATGTGGAGTCTGACCGTGTTCCAGGGGCCCGGAGCAGAAGAAACGACTGTGACCTAGTGACAAAATTCAGACACACATCCGTGGAAGGTGTGTGTGATTTTTTTGTGCGTGTGTGTAGCGCGCTCGCATCCGTGAGACAACGGAAAATAGCGACGGATCGCCAGTGTTTGTTTTCGAGATGATGTGCGAGTGAGTGCAAGAGCGATCAAGGTGTGCGTGTGTGTGTGTGTGTGTGTGCGTGCGTGCACGAGACAGAGAGTGAGTGTGTGAGAGAGAGGGAAGTACTGTTTTGTTTTGTTTTTTCCTTTTTTCTTTCCTGGGGGGAGGGGGTGACCAGATGGGCCTGTGAGAGGAGGGCGTGGAAATGTGGATAAAAGAACATAAAGTAGGAAAAAATAGAAAATGAAAACCAAAAAAAGCTGCTATAGCCTTTGAACCGCCAGAGCAATGGTGATCAACCTGGCTCATGTTACATGTTCTTAACTTTGAATGATAAGGACAGAGGATGGCGTGTGCGTGCGTGCGTGTGCGTGTGTGCGCGTGTGTGTGTGTGTGTTCTCTTCACAGCACCAGACAAACACAAAGAACACAAGGTTCTGTTTTTGGAAGAAAAGAAAAAAAACAAGGCAGAACTACCAGAGCCATACCTATATTACAATTTCAGATGTATTCTTAATTATTCCGTAAGTTTCAAAACATAGTTATTTATAAGTAATGACTAGCATGCTGTTTTTGTTAAGCTTTTTTTTTTTTTTTTTTTTTTTTTTAAATTCAGGAGGAAAGAATTTTGCTGATTTACTTTTGACATAAGCGAATTATGTATGGTGATCAGATATAAATGCAAGCCTTTATTTTCATGAAATACATTTGGGCGGGGAGAAGAAAGATGCTTAAGGTTTAAGGGAAACTTTGTTTACAAAAACCTGTGTTCAAATATTTTTTTTGGGGGAAAAAGAAAACGTATTGTTTTGATGATTTGAAATAAACTGCATCTGTTGGTTTAGCTTATTTCTGTACGACGATACGCAATGAGTTTCCTTAAAGAAAATGCTAGCATCATGGATCACTATGTTCCCTTCTTGCTTTTATCGAAACTAGAGAGTCCACCTGCAGAATTAGTCTGAGGGGGGGGACGCACGTGCCGCTTTGTCATGCAGTCGGGTCTAATTTAAGTATTTGATCGCTACGGATATATGCAAAGTCTTAGCGGATATAGGAAACGATTCTGCCGATGCTCTTATTTCTTAGTATTCTTACACTAGCGGGTGTGGAAAAGAACCGGCTATGGGTCAAACTGTGCAGCAATCAGCCCAGAATGTAGTATTGTCAATTCTGTTTGTTAAGAATAAGGAGTATTGAGTACAACTGGATGTACAAATGAATAAATCCCGTTCAGTATTTTGCTGTCTCTCTGTCTGGGCTGAACAAGAGAAGGTTTGGTGTTGTGTCGATTAAAAATGCGTCCTTCCTTCCTTCTACCCATTGTTTTTTTCCCCCGGACGCTTATTCTTTCACTTACATTAGTCTTGCGGTCCAGAAACTACACGATGGAAGCCAAAGCCAAATGTGTGTAATGATTAATTAGTGGAGTCGAGCAGCTCTTTTATCTCCCCGGCTTTCACCCACACTCTCCCTCCTTTAATCTGAGCCCCAGTATGTGTTTTCTCCAAATGGTGTCCCTTCGTTGAACATGGCAACTCCACCCTTAGGCTGGTTTATGCAGAGAGATCAAATTCTTTAACACATTCATACTTAAACTTGAAATCAGTTGCTTTTTCGAAAAAGACCATTAAATATGTTTGACACTAACCATTTAGAGAGGGAGGGGATATTAAGTGGTGCTTAAGGCACAAATCAAAACATGCAAAAAAAAAAAAAAATGTTGGAAAAAATCAGTCTCCCTCTTATGATTTAAAAGTGGGATGGGGTTTACTAAGATTGTTATATTTCCAACATGTTCATCTGAGAAATGCATTACATGAGTTCAATAAAATGTGAACTTGGCAAAATATTGACACTTCTTCCTTTATTTGTCTTTATTACAAGAAAGGTTTATCTAATAAAGTGGTCACTGATTATATGAAAATATGAACATAATACTATAGTGGATTATTGAGCAAGAAATTTCAGAAACAAATGCAGAAGCTGGAAAAATAATGGCTAATGAAAGACATTTCAAAGATGCTGCATATGAATTAAAATATTTGGGGAAAATGTAATCTCTCAAATTAAATTCTGACATCAGAGGTTTTGCTAAAGATGTTATACATCTGTCCACTCACTTTACTCGAACCCTTCAGAAACAGTTCAGCTTCTGGTATGGAAAAATCAGCTGGTGTGGGTGGCAGCATGACTGTTTGACACACATTCCTGTTTGGGATTATAAAAGTTTAGGGAAAAAAAACAATGCTGTTATGAAAGTCAAGTGTACATATGGCTGATTCAAACTACACTTCAGTCATCTGTCAATTATTCCAACTAACACTTTTTTGGTGTCAGTGTTCTGCACAGATTTTAGTTTTTTCTGCATGGGAGCATCATCAGAATGCATGATTGCACATGCACAGCTTAGAGGGACCAGTGACGGTGACTGTTTCCTCATGTTGACCTTTTCATCTCAAGTCTCCATCACTTTACTGTGCTGTAAAAATGCAGATTTTGACCTCATTATTTCATCACATCAAGAGAGAAGAATTCGTTCTGATGCAAACGAGTTCTGCGGAAACATTGCGTTGCCCCTGGCCATTTATTTCAAAGATCAATAAAATGGCATAATGGAATGTTAACTGCTGAAACTGACATTATTAAATTGATGTCATGTTCATTTGGTAAAACTAACAAAGTAATAAGGGAGAAGGTGAATAGGGGAGGAATTAAATATGTGGGGAAAACGTTTAGAATTTGAAATGTCTCAGGTTGACAGTGATGTCAACAAGAGCAAAAATTTATCGGCAAAAAGTTTCGGCAGTGACTGCTTCAAACCATCGCAGTGGTTTTGGCTGATACGCTGGTCCACATTCATAGCTGTGTACAGAATGACACGTGATCAGAGACGATTTATTTTCAGAACAGGTCCGTTGCATCTCCTTAAAATGATCTTCCATTGTTTTCATTTCTGCTTAAATATAATAGCAGATATCGACACTGGCAGCATCGTCCCAGATATTCATATTTTCATATCCCATTTCTTCTCTCTGGCTATTGCTTTCAGTTATTAGGCTGTCCACTTCTCCTGATATCACAACTACAAAGTGAAATCATCAGTAGGGGCATCACATTTAAATTCCCAGACGGAGCTGTGAACCATCAGTCAATTCCCTGAAGGACCACAATAATAATAAAAAAACTTGTTTACATACACACGTATAAAGAAGAGGAATATTTTTTATAAGGAAAATATTCTGCTTACTTGGACAAACCTAGAATTTGGCTTGCTGTTTAGTTAAAGTTCAATAACCCTTTCAAAATGAATGCTAAGGTACATTAGCATAAATTATAGATTAATATTACTTCTAAAATGTTTTCATTCACAGGGACTTGTGTGGAAGATGCTGCACATAATCTAAGGCTAATAATAAAGAGATTTTTGTTCAACAAAAAGTATAGTAAAAGTATAATTGAAACGATGAAGTTCTCTATTAGAATATGTGGAAGGAGGCTCCAGTGTCAGCGCTTTGTAATGGACAGGAAGTGTTCCACCATGGAAGAGTGTTCAGGACAGAAGAATTTGCTCTTTCTGGTTTTTCGGTCACATGACCCACTTTTCTTGGCTTATTAACTTCAAGAACGAGAATACAGGAGAAGCCGGTGAGGAGACGGCAGTAAATAGCTGCTATAATGTAAGTAATAACAGGAAATATCTTGTCATGTGGACGTTCCATAACTTTAAATGTAACTATAAACAGTTAAAAAGTATAATAAATTTAAAATTGTAATCGCTGGAAAATCTGTGGTATAAGGTGGGAAAACTGTACAGACCACTCTGTTATACGAAAAGAATCCATTTCATGTTTTGCCTTGTCACGACACTCCGGCGTGGATTATTTTTGTATAATTTTGGTGAGGGTTTCTGTAACTGAGATGTTTATTTAGCATTTTTTGGAAGGAGTCTGGGGGCATGGTGGAGTCTTCAGGGGTTGGGAACTCGAATCCCACCTCCGCCCTGCGTGTGCAGAGTTTCCATGTTTTCCCCGTGCTTTGGGGGTTTCCTCTGGGTAATCCGGTTTCCTCCCCCAGTCCAAAGACCTGCATTGTAGACAGACTGGCATTTCCAGATTATCAGTAGTGTGTGAATGGGTGTGTGAGTGTGTGTGCGATTGTGCCCTGTGACAGGTTGGCAGCCCGTCCAAGGTATCCCCTGCTCTTTATTATTATTATTATTAATAATAATAATAATAATTTCAGAAGAAAGTGACGAAGTGACTATTTCTTCTAGAACGTAAGCAAGAACAGGAACTTGTTTTTTTGAGAACAGGAAGTTGTTTCGTGGACATCCCACATCTTTTGTAAGCCAAGGTATGATGTATCATTCTTTAATAAATGTAAACAAATATATATTAACTAATTAATTAATTAATTTTAAAAAAAAATCAAAAAAGCAATTGATTATTTTCCTATAACAGCACTCCCCAGAGCAACACTGGGAACAGGAAGAGGAAGTACACCTACAGAATATACAGCAGTCACTCCTCAGGCAACAGAGTCCCAAATAAACTCCCTGTACTTTACATAAAAGAGGGCGCATGAAAGAACGGCTCACATCCTACTAGTGCACTACATGTAGCGCTATTTGGGACACGGCCTCTTCAGAAGCGCTGTTTCAGGCGTGGTGTTGAACAGAGGTTTTTACTCTTCTTGAGAAGTTGTGCTCAACCGGCTGACTGCTATCATGGCTCAGGAGTTTGTCAAAGCCCAAATTAAAGGAGACAAAGTGGTTGTGTTTCTGAAACCTTCGTGTACTTACTGTGTGCTCGCTAAAGACGTGCTGTCCAAGTACAGCTTCAAATCCGGGCATATAGACTTCATTGACATCAGCGCTCGAGACAACATGGCCGCCATTCAGGATTATCTCCAGAGCGTTACAGGCGCTAGGACTGTAAGTGACTCCTGAGCTGTTGCGTTTTACTGTTTCTTTTTTCCACTTTACTGAGACACTTTACACATTTCTGCTCTCACAGGCTTCAGTAGTATAACCTTAACGCATTTCTGAACATTCAGAATGTTTCTAAAATCTCATTTTTAAATGTGTTTCGCTTTGTTTTAAACTTTGTAGCAGAAGCGATGAGGCCACGCCCCTTGACAGAATGCACAGTCATTAGAGAGGTGAAAACGAAAGTTAGAAAATGTCACCTTAAAAAAACAATTCATAACTCATGTTTATTTACCCACAGTAATATTTTTAATCTATATGTTAGGATTATTATTTATGATTTGTCTGGCTAAGGATTAACGTCTGTACATAAACAGTTTTAAAAAAATAGAAAAAAAAATTCATGTAAAAAAAAACAAAAAATCCAGCAAATCAACTAAACAATAATTAGTACTAAAAAAAAAACAATTCATCTTTAAATTTTGTAAATTTGAAACTTTTCTTTTATCATTTTGTAAAATTGAAAGCTGCAAATTTGCTGAGAAAGACAATCATTCCATTTCAGTGTGGCTGCTCCAGTGTTTGGCTCTGTGTTGTAATTTTTTCAGTTTCTTTAAAACATATTAAGTGTGTATACAGTGTCATAAGCCAAACTGTTTAAGACTGTAAACAGCTCAGTGTGTTTGGAGGCCAGTGTGTAATGAATTTGCACAGTGATACACTAGAAGCTACACACATCACTTATTTGTTCACTGAATCAGCATTGTAGCTCTGGTGGAAAACTAGAAGCAAACATCACACACCAAAAAAAACCCAATGTTTTTCGCTGATCGAGTATGTGTGGGGTAAGAGGGAAATAGTGCAAGTGTCATTTTTGGATGAACGACTGCTTTAAAAAAGTGAGCCAGCTGTTCCAGGTGTTTGGAACTAATTGTGTTGTTATTGTGGTGCGCAGGTGCCGCGTGTGTTTATAGGCGAGGAGTGTATCGGCGGAGGCAGCGACGTGGACAAGCTTGACAGAAGTGGAGAACTAAAAGGCATGCTGCAGAAAATCGGAGCACTGCAGTAACAAGATGATGGTGTAAGCCACACACACACACACACACATACATATATATCAAAACATGAATATTGTGAGCTTCTTCATCTCTCTCAGTCACTCGCTCGCTCACTCACTCACTCATTTTTCTCTCGCAGCGCTCAGCTCTTCATAAGATAAAAAAAAAAATGCATTGCAGCCCAGGGCAGCACCCGCTGATGCAGCTGCTTTGTCTTGGTTAGACACAGACTAGAGCTCAGGGCGCGCTTCACATCGGGATCCTTCTAAAATGCCTTTATTCATTTTGAGATGAAGATCGACAGAACTGCACTAGACTAAAGACAGCCAGAAACAGGCTCTAAATCCAACACACTGACTGCACTGAACAATCCACATGCTGGATACATAATACATACATACATATTTCCCCCAAATAAAAATCTCGGATGTACATGTTATAAAAATAGTTAGCATCGCCGTAAAATTATAAACTCATGGCAAAAAAATAAATATTTGAAGTTCTGCAAGAATAATCACGGATCAAAGAAATTCTCACCATGACGAGACCATGGCAGACCATGAGGATGGGAGAAACATCTCTGGAGAGGATGTGTTTGACCCTACCCTGTTTAACTGTTTAACACTTTGGGAATATATTCCAGCTTTGACTGAGCTCGAATCATGCCAGCAAAAATTTCAGTCTGAATATTGCTTTGGATTTGATCATATCTGAGATTGAGCTGTGAACTGAAGATGAATTTAAAGGGTTCGTAAAAGAGTGATGCAAAGTGTGAAGCTAAATTTCATGCTTGAGGACGACTGGGAATCAGTGCCAGGATCCAGCGTTCCATCCTGAGCTTGGGTTCCCTGTGTGGGTTCCCTCTTACTGCCAAAAACATGCCGGGAGGTGGACTGATTACTCTAAATGGCGAATATGTGCGTAAATGTCTGTGTGATGCCCCGTGATGAACTGGTGTCCCATCCAAGGGTGTATTCCCATCTTGTATTCCCAGTGTTCCTGGGATAGATCCACTGCAACACATGACCAGGATAAAGAGGTTGCTGAAGATGAATAAATGAATTTAGACAGGTTTGCTAGAGGATCATTAGTGATATGTCAATAGATTTAGTTGAGTAATTCTACTTACACGTACTTACAGAATCTGATAATGAGAGCTCACCCTGTGACTCAGTCAATAATCAGTTTTCTTTCTAAACGAAGGGTTCATGATGTATGAACCTGGTAACGTATTATAACCTCTCAGTAAATCCACCACAGCGGAGCACACGTCATAACGTTCAAACTGCCTCCTGTTTTCTTTAACACAAGCTCTTCTCTAGCTGAATAATGACAATATACATGTACTGAATAACCTGATAATCGGGTGGTTTTTATAGTTTAATCCTGGTTATTAATCTGTGCTGTATACATGACAAAATCTGGCAACTCCAGAAAGTTAGTAATGATCATATTGTGTAGACTGCCATCTGAAGTTTTGTATATAGTTGTAACTGATTTCAACACTTCATTGTTTGGACCTTCTCAATAAATGCACTAGTTTTACGACAAAGATTTTGAACTCAACCAATTTTCCTGCATGTTACTGGGACGTTACTATGCAAAGCAAAGCAAAGAATGTGAATGACTCACAGAACTTTGAGGAGACTTTATGATTAGATTAGATTACAAATCAGGACATTTAGATTATGTACATCATTGTAAATTTTAACCCTTGTAATTGTATTTCCTCAAGCTTGAAATTTATCCTCAGCGCTACTTTACAAACCTCAGTATTTTGACACTCTAAATCGAATTGAATTTATGAATATTTGTTCTAATGGAAATTTCTAATGGCATGATTTTAGCTCCATATTCTGCCTCCAAGCTTTAGGATCCTCCTTCTTTCACGTCCACTCACGTAGTGTCGCTTCCACAGTTATTGTAGTAAATAGTCTCCTTTTGGAGGAACAGTTTATCTCTGTGTACACAAAGCCAGATCTGTGTCATAGGGCACCAAGAGAAACACAGTACATCTGTGGCCACAGTGTCCACGCGGGGTCTCTGAGATCACATGACTGTGTGCTAATGTCACAGGATCAAAGGTCAACGTTTTTTACAGCCATAATCCAGCCGTCCGGCAGAATTGCGCTGACTGCATATTTCATGTCCGTGACTCTTTTCCTCTTTCTCGTGTCCTTCTGTCATCATCTTCAGGGCGGCAACTGCGGAAGGTCACATGATGCTGCAGCGGGACTTGCGCAGCTGCCGTCTGCGTTGCTGGTACTCGCTGAGCTCCTGCAGGTAGCCTCTGGAGGGCCAGCGCAGCCGCTCCACCTGCTCCCGCTCCTCCTCTGTCCAACAGCAGCACTGTGATCATGAAGAAGACACAGCGACACCCCCCTCACCCCGCCAATACCCACGCAATACCTGTTCACCATATGCCTTATCTATCTTTCTATAATATTATCCACTAAAACACAAAGAGACAGGACGTGATGATAAAACCGCATTAATACATAGCACTCGCATGTTGCCGTGGATCTCTTGTAAGGCAAAATCCATCCTTTGCATCAATTTTTTAGGATTTGTATCATGTTAAATGTTATTGCCTGAAATACATTGAAATGTCTGTTAAAGTACCCCTGAACATGTTAGAAATCAGTGGAAAAAAATAAAAATAATGTGTAAAGAATAAAAAAAGTGTGTAGTGCCTCTTTGTAGCTGGGTGAAAATATGACTGGCTGCACAGTACAGCTATTTGAAGTGAATAACTGTCATTACCAGAAAGTCGTGTCGGCTGTAAGGTGTATATATTAATGCACTCGTTCTGATACGTTATTGTTTCTATAGTAACAACTTACACAGGGAATCGTATGGTGGATGCTCCACATAATCTACAACTACTAAATAAACAAATATAAAAGTATAGTATTTAACATATAAAATCAGTTAATTGTTGATATGGTGCAGCTTTCTGTAAGGAGACTTTTATTGGAAGGAGTCTCTGGTGTCAGGTAAAGCCATAACTTTAAGTTATCTGACACAGGAAAGTCTTCTAGACGGAGGACTTTGCTTTTAATGGTTTTCAATAACATGACAAACTGCGTGTCTTGTTTTTGTCTCATAACATCAAGAGAGAACAAAATGGACTGGTTAGAGTAATAACAGGAACTAACTTGTTTAATGAACGTTCTACAATATTAACTCCACACCATGTTGTGTTTTATTATTCAATACGCATTTTAATAGATCAGTATTAAAACAATGTTATATTCTTAAAGATATTGCCAAAAATAAAGAACATCAACTCTTAGGCAGACTGTGTCCCAGGCCTCCTCGCTCAGGATTGAACTGTGGACCCTGGTTAAAAGCTCATAATACTGTAATTAATAAATCCCATCTCGAATTCAGGGGTACTTTAAGAGTTGCTTATACTATTCTTCCTTGAATTATTATGCACAACACAGCAGAATGCCCAGGGGTTCAACCTGCATTAGCATTTCTTGTTTCCAAGTTCTGTTGTGTCATAAGTAGCATATGGTGATGTATAAGGGTTTATGTATTTTAACATCTGTTCAGGGCATTTGGTCAGATTTATTTTTACACAAGGACACATTATTTGTAGTAATTAACTGAACAGCTATTACAGACGGTCTCAGACAGCTCACCTGATAGCTCCAGGAAGTCAGGTTTGTGGCTGAAGATCAGGTAGTTATTGGCAATGAAGTGGAGGAGCCAGACATACAGCTGGTCAGCATTGTGACACTGTGAGAAAAGGGAAGAAATGGTTGAAAACATACTGTCACAGCTATTCCTACAGTGATGCAACAAGGGGAAACACTGACTGTGTGAGAAAATAAATAGAAGACATGTTCTGTTAAGTCATGCCACTGGGAAATCTTATTGGAAATTCTGAGTTGGTACTGCACACATGACTGGCAAGTGTTATTGCATCATAAAGTATAAGAGCCAATCATGTTTGAGTATGCAAGCACAGGCCATGCCAGCCCAGTTTACAAGGGAAAGGAGTTGGGAATGTGTAATGTTTCTAATTTGCTTATTCATAGAATCTGGGTTTCTCGATGAGCACAATGGTTTAGTGAAGTGAAGTGTGGCCAAGTGTGGTGACCCATACTCGGAAGTTGTGCTCTGCATTTAACCCATCCAAGTGCGCACACACACCGTGAACACACATCCGGAGCAGTGAGCAGCCTTTTTTTTTTTGCTGCGGTGCCCAGGGAGCAGTTGGGGGTTTGGTGCCTTACTCAAGCGACTCACCACAGTTGGGGTATTGAGAGTGGAATACCACTGGTGGAATAGCGCTGGTCATTCACTCCCCCCACCTACAATCCCTGCCGGCCCGAGACTCTAACCCACGACCTTCAGGATCACCTTTGGGTTGCAAGTCCGACTCTCTAACCATTAGGCCACTGTTTTATGTTCTTTTTGGGTAAGTTATGAAACAACAATTGATGTCTGAATCCAGCAGGTAAGCATCTATATAATCATAAATATAGAATATAGCCGAAAGAAGCGATGTGTGGGGGTCCAAGCACCTTTCACAAGTAGCGCCCCCTGTGGCCAGTTCTTGCCAAGTTACATAGAACACTAAAGAGACCTTAGATGAACATACTGCTCATCCCCGCTGAAAGCTCATTGGCTGACGGCAACCAGGTTTTTTTTCTTAATAACTCAGGTTTCATTAGAAATCCACCTACACTTTGTCAAAATAATGCAGTAGACCAAATTTCAGCTGGTTACCCTGTGATTTTGTCTGTCTCATCTTCATCTTTTGTTGTAGAAGTGAAACAATTGTAGTAAATTTATGTTACATAGTCACGCACTTTAAGTGTTTATCAGTACAAATCAACCAGTGCTCTTACCCTTCCATTACATTTAAATGATATGCAAGTTTCTTATGTGCTGAAATGATGTTTAATGTGTTGAAATTATTATCCAAAGTAATCAGACATGCTCCAAATGCAGTGGCCATAGTGCCACTAATGCAATTCTTGCAGCAGGATGTTAATTAAGGAGTTCAGAAGAAAAACTAGGGTTTAACCCACCTTCGCTCTCCTCAGTAACCGGATCACACTGATGCTGGTGGAGGCAAGCTCCCGGCTGGGCATGCTCTGCAAATACGCACACACACACACCTCACAGAGGTGCTGCAGACGCTTCACTTGGTACATCTCTGCACAGACAAGTACCGCCATAGCCTGCAACACACTGGCTAAACACGCAGACACACATACACACACATGCGTCTGTCAATCATCTCCAGCTCCTCTTTTTTCTGCCATCAGTCATCCTGGCAGCTGTCGGACCCCTGTGTCACATTGTACTGGTGCTCATATTCATCTACTGGCAATCAAATCTGAATCAGTTTTCTATGAAAGAATATTTGCTGCCTTCTATGTTCAGTACAACATCCATCAACATCCATCAACGCCCCACTATGATGGAAGAAGTGGTACAATAAAGATAAGTTAAGCATCCATTATTTAATTCAATCTGAGGATGCGTTTGTCAGATAGAAAAAAAAAAAAGATTTTTCATTCTGGACCTTTCATAGATGCCTCCACACTTAGAAATTGAGGATGCAATGATCCAAGACATGAGGATCAAAATAAAAGGAGAGGATTAGCAAAGCAGATTGACCTGGACAGCAGGTGTCTGTGTAGAGATACTCCAGGAAGGCGAGGAAGGTGTCGGAGGAGACCCCGTGTATGGGTACTACTCGGCTCCGGGCTTCTGCATACTTGCCGCTGAACATGGCTGCCATGACATCACAGCGAGCAACAAGCACAGCTCTGTGTGCGGGCAGGACACTCCCTGAAAAGCACATAACCCATACTCTCACACACACCAACATGAACTGGATGCTATACGTGTGTATATCGTATTTTCTGGACAGTAAGTTGTGGTAAAAGATGTCTGCATCCCCATCAAAAAACACTTTCCGCTTATGTATAAGTGGCATTTTAACACAGTGATGTTGTGAATTTCCTTTCAGCGCACATCGAGTTGTCATGGCTTTTGTTTTGGGTTCTCTTTGTGCTTTTGTTTATTACACCATGTGCGTTTGTTTCTGTTTTTGTCTTGTCTCTGTCCCTGTCCCTGTCCTGTCACTGGTTTGTTGCCTGATTGTGTTCACCTGTTCTGTGTTTAGTCCTTAATTAGTTAGTTAAAATAAAGCATATTTATTTTACATAATGTATGACATGCCTCTAAAATGCTACTTCAGAAACCTTTATCAGTGTAGTTTCGTTAAGTTTTTGACTCGTTTTGTTCAGTGTTGCTTCATTTCATGTTTTTTTCCTGAGTTAAAGCTTTTCCTCCAGTTCTTATCTTAATCCCTCTGCTTGGCCTGAAAAATGTCTGTAAATACATCCTTATGAAGAAGTCATTATCTTGTACTGTGTATTGCGGAAACTTATTTAATTTAGAAGTTTTTTTTTTTTGTTAGTCCAATGCTGAGATAATTCTAATTTCCGCCAGTGCTGCACTGTTTATTTATTTATTTATTTATTTATTTATTTTTTCCAATTTCATGTTCCCAAATCCTTCCCATAACCGTTGGAGTAGTATGCCTGCTGTAAAACACTAACAAATGGGCTGGAGGAATAGAAAATAAAAAAATAATATTATCTCACAATTCTGCTTTATACTAACCAGAATTTATGTATACTTTCTAGCATTATCACAAACACTTGCAAAACGCAATATGAGATACTAGATCAGAATCACGTACAAGAAGACTATATATCTTTAGTGTAAAAAAAGAAAGAAAGAAAAAAAGGCAAACCAAAACACTGCTAATTACTGCAGATGCTCATCTTCCTCACTCATGAAAAATAGCTCTGAGTAACCATATGTTTCCCACTTTCCCACTTTGGAACACTAATCTGTATTAATTACAGGAATTTACTTGGTTCGAGTCTGAAATCAAGAGCTTTATGTAGGGAAAAGGAATTACTCAGCGGATAGTTTAGATCCATCAAGGTGGTTCTGTGCTCAGTTCTCCTAATTTTATCATATTACAAAAAAAATCCAGGATCCACAACTCACATGTGCTGGTTATGTCCTGATATTATAATTAGGCTAATGTACATCATGGGTATGTGTGTATGCAAAATAAACTGAGGGACTTGCCTTGCACCATAAAAATGACATCAGAGTAGAGAGGGGAGTTGAAGATGTTTCCCAGTGTTTGAGGACCAGGCTGAGAGCGCGGAGCAGCTGTGTCCCTGAGGGCCTGCACAAAGAAAATGGCAGCTAGTAAGTCATCTTATAGTTGCACTTTTCTTGCAGATAGTGTGGTACAAAAATATGTGTACCCCCACTCCCTCTAATGAAAATGGGAGACATTTTTTAAAGGTTTTATTTTTGGTATCCACGTCAGATTCACTGCAGTAAACAAATGTCTGAATGTGGATTAATTTGGCTGTTTGTGCTGTTTGTAGCACCACCAATAGTCATAAGAAAAATACACACAACGATATGAAGAAGCGAGGCTGGGGCTGATTTCCTTCTAGCACAGACTGTAGATTCATGCAGCCTATCAGTGACAGTCGTGTCATGTGATTACACTGAGTAAGCACATATTGTTCAGTCCAGGTACAAATTACAACAAAAGGACAGATGGCAGGACCATACGTTCATGTTTTTGATATTTGAACATCTGGTATTCGGAGTAAACCCACTAGGGCATTACAGACTTGAAACACTTAAAAGATTAAAAATCAAGAATGCAGTTGCCTGTCTGCGTTTAGTAATGTTTAATAGTTCCCAACATCGTTCTTACAATTCCATAGATGAGACCTTGTGATACAATGCATTGCTCGACCTTAATAGTTTCATTGTCGAGCTGCTGATAGATACAAGATTGTAGCCCTTTCACTGCTACTGAAAATGGCTGTGTTGTACTGTCCAGTACAAAAGCTAGCTAGTGTATTTTTATAAGAAAATAATGCCAAAATGTGGGATTAAATATCTTTACCATAATATTCCCTAATGCACTATACAGCGGAAAATTTTTCAGCATTGCTGCCCAGAGCTCCTCGCAAATCTACTTGTTCTAGTAAGTCCACTCCTGTTACCTTTTCTCTCCCAACAAACGAGCGTATTCGATCCATCAGCTGGGCCACTGCTAAAGGGTTCTTGAGCTTCTCAGCCAAAGCCTCCTCCAGAAACTCCCACTCCCAAGCCCCTGTGTGGAAGCACACACACATTTGCTTGCACTGATCTATTAACATGCTTCATAGCATCATGATTCGGCTGTCTAGACTCTCAATTTAGTCTGAACCTTGTAATCTGGCTATATATGAAATAACTGCTTAGTGCGGAGCTGCTGGGCTCCCCATAGGTATGACAGCTTTAATAATATGTTGTGTAAAAAGCACTTGATCATAATTTTTATGCCGCTTGTGCTGGCTGCAGCAGATTTTGCCTTTTACCCCCTATCACTGACAATGCTCATTAGAACAACAACCTGCCAGGAATGTTTATCGCATCCCATAATGCCCTTATAGTCATTTTAGGCTTGTCGTGTTTGTAATGTGGAAGGATTTTTCTATCCAACTGCAGTGTATCAGAGCATTTTCACTGCCCTTGAAGCAAAGAATGCGAAAAGCCTGTGCACAATGACACTATATATCAGTGCAGGCTGAATCGCATTGGTATGTCTCTCACCTTCTCACAGCTACACGTGTCGTAACACTGATGAATGTGTCTATCAATTCTGCCGGTCATAAACCCAAACTCTAGCTCTGATTGAGCTGCGGTCAACTCAATCCATGATCATTAACGGTTTATAGAAGAGATATTGGATATTTCTTCTCCGTAATCTTGGATTCTGGGACCGATTTCTAGCCAAGGCTTATATACAGCTAATGTGAGCATGAAATCACAATTATGCATTCAGCACCACACATCCATAGACGCAACACATCCCACATGAAGACACGTCTCTCTCTCTCTCTCTCCCCAATGTATCTCTCTTTCTCTTTTCTTCCCTTCTTTCCATATCTTAATTTTACCCCTTTCCTCCATCCTCTCTTTTTTTCTACCACCCTCTCCCCTTTGCAGTATGTTTATGTTTGTGTTTCTCTCCTCTGGACCATACTAATCAGCCTTACAGCCCCAGGTTACCGTCACATACACACCGAGTGCTGTGAATCTCACGTGCACGCTCACACATACACACACTCACACACATACACACACACACACACACACATACACACATACACAAGTAGCCTTATAAAATGTTCCCAGTAATGAAACAGTGCCTCAAAAAAAAAAAAAAAGTCCTTCTACTGAAACACAAAAGAAAAATCCGGGCATGGCGTGGAGGAGATAAGGGAGGCTTGCCAGTGGTATTTTTACTTTTAGAACAGTGATTTAGTGGCAAACGACTTCCCGCTGTGAAAATCTCAGGATGCGTCTTTTAACTAATGCACCTTAAAACAATGCCAATTTCCTTTCCCATTTATCCACTATTGAATATCAAGTCGTACCAATACTTGATTAATTGAAAACATGTCCTGCGTAATTAATTCCGATGTAGAGTTGACTTTTGTTATAAAAAATCTGCATCCAAACTTTTTAACAACATTGATCGGAACGGTGCAGGATTTTGGTCCTGCAAAGAGTACATCTTCTACGTGACTATCTGATCGACCAGTGTGACTAGTTTTAAGACTTTTTAAACATTAAGTAAGTAATGTAAACTTTAATGTAATTCAGTTTTTTCAAGGCCTTATCTAACCTGTCTTGTCACCTGTTGTAGATTAGACATTTGAATTTGCATCGTTCGATAGGGAGTTATTGATTGCACTAGATGTAATAGAGTCTTTTTAAGAAGATACAGAAAGACAGAGGCAAGAAGAAAAATAAGAGCAAGTTGTGCTATCAGAAATGGGGACCTGAGTCTCAGACTTGCAGCTCAATTTGCACTCAAGCACTCAAAATTACTGACTTCGACTTCGAGGTTAAGACTCACAAAATGACTCAGATTTTAAAGATTATTACTCACAACTCAACTCAGACTTCAAAGCTTATGACTCGCAAACTGACTTAGTCTTCAAATCTTATGACTCCTAACTTGACTCTGACTTCAAAGCGAGACAACTCAACTGGATTTTAAAGCTTGTAACTTATAATTTGGCTCATGAATACTGAGTTTGAGTTGAGTCTGAAGTTTCGAATACTGAGTTTGAGTTGAGTCTGAAGTTTCGAATACTGAGTTTCTCAACTCAGACTTCAAAGCTTACGACTCATAATTCGACTCAGACTTCAAAACTTATGGCTCACAATGTGATTTGAACTTTAAAACTTATGATGTTCCACTCAAGTAAACTTCAAAACTTACGACTTACGACAACTTGAATAGAATTTCAAAGCTTATGACTCACATCTAAGATTTAAAAGCTTATTACTCACAACTCGACTCCAACTTCAAAGCTTATGACTCATGACTGAGGAAGTTGTTTCCTTTAGATACAAAGATACTGAAATAAGAAAAAAAAAACAGCTACATCAAAACAGGGTGACAAAATAACTGGCACAAACAGTAACTTGAAAAAGTTTAACAATTTAACACGAGTTAGTGCCCTGAATAGGGCTAGTTAATACAGCAAGCTGTGGTTATGCCTCAGTATTAAAATAAGGTACCATAATAAAATACAGTACCATGTTGTGTCTTGTCAGCTTATCTTACAGTTTTCACCAACAGCAGCAGAATATTGCTGTATTTTATCTGAATAATTTAAGACTCATAAATTCACTGGGACACAAATGTTGATTTGAGAGTTTGGGACTCTGACTCATAGTGGACGACTCATAAAGACTAACTTGTAAACAACTCTAGGTTCCTCTCACTCCATCTATCCATCCATTTCCCATACCGCTAATCCTACACAGGGTCACGTTAAGCCTGGAGCCTATTCCAGGGAACGCTGGGCACGAGACAGGGGACACCCTGAATGGGGTGCCAATCCAATGGAAGGCACACTCACACACTACGAACAATTCGGAAATGCCAATCAGTCTACAATGCATGTCTTTGGACTGGAGGTTGAAACTGGAGTACCTGGAGAAAACCCCCAGAGCAAGGCAAAAACATGCAAACTCCACACACAGGACAGAGGTGGGATTCAAATCCCCAACCCCAGAGGGGCGAGGCAAACGGGCTTACCACTAAGCCATCATGCCCCCCTGCTCTTGAATTTGCTGCCACTGATGTCTTTACTGTAGTTGATTTCATAATATTAGAAGCTAGTCAGTTGCTAGAAAAATGGACAGAAGGAAAGTGTGCTTTTTGTATGCTGCTTTTTCAAGGTCTCTCTCATTTAAAACCTTCTCTTCTCTTATGTACGCAATGAAGAAAGAGAAAAAGCAGCAGCAGCTCTCTGCCATGCAGCTGCTATGAAACAAATCTGCACATAAGGTCCTGATAGTGGTGGAGACCCATCGATATAAATTCAAGTATTTGCATGTGCTCACCTCTGTAGAGAAACATCAGCGTCTCCCACATGCATATACACAGCAGCGGGTCCTTCACCACGAGCCGGGACATTTGCCCAGGTAGATGCTCTTCTGTCCGGGTCAGGTCATCCAAACCACCATCCCAAGTGGACAGCAGAGAGTGGGGGCTGTCTCTCTCCCGGCAGGCACATCGGGACATGGGCCTCTCCCAAGCCTGCCTTCCCACCAGCAGCTGCTTGAAATAGGGGCTAACAGCACTTAACACAGCTGCGTGCGCCCATCCCAGCTCCTTCCCAGAATCCCCGGCATAAAAGACCACATCAGCAAACTGTGCGCCACGCTCCAGCAACCACTGCAGGTCCTGAGAGAAGCTGGACTCCTCCACTCGCACTGGAGGAAGACGCGCTGCAAGACAGCACAGAGGTGAAAGGATGGTGGGGTGATGCATATAAATTAGCAAGGGAAGAAGCAGAAAGCGGAGAAAACAGATTTCAGTGAGGGATGAATTAATGCAAGTGGAAGCCGAGAGAAAGAGGAAACAAGAGGAATGAAAATGTCAGGGGAGGAGGAGAAAAAGATAAGATAGGCAAGTGAAGGGTGAACGAGTGTAATAGAGTGTGGAGGATTAGAAACGTGTAAAATAGAAAGAGTGCATGAGGTTAAGATAAAGTTTGAGAGCATAAGGAAGTCAGTATTTGTATAGAAGGACTAGTCAAGATAACATCAAGCTGCGACTCAGACGTGCAGTAAGCTTGCTTCTGAAAAATCATCGCGACAATTTCTATCACCGTCTGATTTTGGCAGAGCTTTCCAGGATTCCGTAGCCTTCATATTTAATGTCCCAGGCTCCATAAAATCTCAATTCACCGTGACCTGGTCGAAGTTGTTTGATGGGCTTTCATAAACCGAGGTTAGAGTCCACACAAAAAAAAATCTGGCTTGCAGTCTATAAACTAATACTGTGACACTCATACTTTAATAATGTTCTCATATTTCTCTGTGTATACTTACACATTCTGAGTCGTTAAAATATCAGGGTCAGAGCCGTAAACACTGGATCAGTATCGCATCAAATCTATCAACTGACATATTTTAGACCATAAACATGTCACGGGTACTGAGCCAACACAAACGCTACACACGAACCACTCGCAGGTTACAGCAATGACTGCTCACGACAAACCCATTAAAGGCATAAATTATTATTAAATGTATTTTACACTCACTGAAGTCCAGTACTCATCAACAAAATGCAAACCCTTTTAACGACGGAGCCGAGAAATGTGCATTTTGATTAAATCGACAGCTTGAGTCCCTGCACTGCTTGCAATATGCCACTTTGTAAATCAAAGAAGCCAAATTAGCCATTTACACACAATAAATCTTCTTTAACAGCTCAGTCTAGTCTTCAATATTAGTTACACTACTGGTTGCTTTCTCACTATGTGTTAGTAAATATAACGTAAATGTCGGCAAACGTTTAACACTTCGGAACGCTCGAGGAGCAAGCGAACATGTCGTGAGCACCACTTTTACCTCGTTTTACTCTACTACCACAGTGAGCCATCGCTTTGTGCTTAAATACAACACAACTACTGTCACACCTCTGAAGTGACAGTTCAGAGATATTGAACATACTGGTACTGTATTAAAATCTTTTTTTAAAAGTGCTTATATACAAAAGAATAGAAATATGAATAATAATAGTTACTGTCATTTTGTCTGTAGACGTCAGTTACTGGCACAAGCAAACCAAATGTCATTGTACTGTCATCTCCTCTCCTCTCCTCTCTTCTCTTCTCTTCTCTTCTCTTCTCTTCTCTTCTCTTCTCTTCTCTTCTCTTCTCTTCTCTTCTCTACTGTTCTCTTCCCTACTGTTCTCTTCTCTTCTCTACTGTTCTCTTCTCTTCTCTTCTCTTCTCTTCTCTTCTCTACTGTTCTCTTCTCTTCTCTTCTCTACTGTTCTCTTCTCTTCTCTTCTCTTCTCTTCTCTTCTCTTCTCTTCTCTTCTCTATTGTTCTCTTCTGTTCTCTTCTGTTCTCTTCTCGTTATACCACATTCATATTCTATTTCGTTATCCCTTTCTATTTTATTCTCTTCTAATTCATTCTGTTTCATTTATTTTTCTATTCTATTATTCGATTCTATTTCATTATTCTCTTCTACTCCGTTATTGTATTCTTTTACGTATAATTGTACAGTGACAGTCCAGCTATTCTATTTTGTTCTGTTCTATTCTGCTAATCTATTCTGTTTTGCTCAATTATTCTCTTTTATTCTACTATAATTCTGTTATTAAGTTTTAGTCTATATTATTCTATTCCATCCTATTTTTTGTTCTATTCTGTTATTATATTTTGTTATTTTATTCTATTCCATTCTATTCTGTTCTATAGTGTGTAATGGATTGTTTATTTTTTCTATAATAGCTCCATATGAACATACATAAATTGTCAGCAGTGTAACATGTAGTGTATATACAGTATTTCCATATTCATATTCATACCTGGTTGGTCCAAGTGTGGAGGGCGGGGCTCATTAAACCGGTGACCCCGCCTCTTGTCAGGTCTCTCTTTCGCTTTCTGCTTCAAACACTGAATCATGAAGTATTCAAGCTGTATAAACACACACAGACAGTGTTTGCTTTAGGGCTGTCAGGACACATTTCAGTGTTTGATATCTATTCAGATTTACAGAGTATTTACATATTTACATATCCTAAGGTGAAAATACATGTCTAAATGTCTAAAGTCCCATGTTCTGTTTTAGGTGCCCAATATTACTCTATCAAATAACACATTTTCCTAAGTTTTCCTACGTCCTTTGAAAAGGGTTTGAATAGATACATGTCATTTACAGCAACTGGTTTATGTACCAAATTTCTAATTATATAAGAAAAAATATTATCGCCCACATATATATCATAAATGTATCATATATGTAAGTTAACATGCATTTTATTGCTAAATATTCAGTATTCATTGTACATGTGCTCACATACACAATCATACATGCATTATACTGCCTGGCATAAAACGATACTCACCACACTGCCAAAGTAGCGACCGACAAAGAAGTTATTGAGCGAAGGTAACTCCAGGTAGGTGGCGCCCAGGTCTCGAGACAGCTGGAGCCCCTCGCCATGCGGAACGCAAGTGCTCCAGTCGGACGCACACAGGGGACAAGTGCATGGCGGCCCTTCATCTGGATGCAGTGACAAGCGGAGACAGAAACGAGACACATATAAGCAGAATCTCATCTGCATACAGCACTGATCATATTGAATTAATTTTATGTGCAAATCCAAGGTTCTAAGAATATCTCGCCCATACGCTGATGAAGGTTAACACATCTCTACTTGTGAAAACACATGACATCTCGGGACTTGCAAACATGCAAACATATGAGACAGGAGAATCAGTTGTGTCATAACGCCACCCCGAATATAAATCAGCTGATACAAGCATGTGGGGGTGTGTGTGTGTGTGTGTGAAGAGAGGGAGCAGGAGAGGGAAGAAGAAGAGATGGAAAGGCAGACAGCAAGGAGGAGGGGGATAAGAAATGGGAGGGGAAGACCTAAGGGAAGAAAATAAACAAGAAGGAGAGAAAATAAGGAGAGGTATATAGTGAGAGGGAGAGACAAAAGGCAGGAGGAAGAAACAATTGGCAGTTCACTTCCACTTGAGTGGAGGATCTTGTAGATCTTAAGGTGAGAAAGATCTTAAAAGATCTTGAACTCAATCTGACAATGAAGCTGACATGAAGCTCAGTGAAATGCTGAACTGAGGAGCTTCCAGTTCCAGATTCTACCAAATATATCTCACAGTGTCATCGTCAGGATAATACTTAAGAGGTCACAAAACATTCAGGGCCCTTATTTGAAAGGCAAATTAAGCAGTACAGGTACAAAATAGACTTCCTACTAAAGTTTCTGCAAGTGATGGAAACAGGGGCATGTGCCAGATGGAAGGCTGGATGCAAAATAAGTGAAGGATGTTACAGGACAATGTCTGGGTTTTGCCACAATAATATGTCAAGAGATGAAACTGTGTTTATTTTAGAGCAAGTAGCTGTATTCGGTATTCAGAGCTGAGTTATGTGCGCGTACTGAGGAGTTTGCCAAAACAAAAAAGCCATGTCGTAGTTATGTGCGATTCTGACCTTGAGCCCATTTATCTTGTGTAATATCGGCTCGAGCAAGGAGCAGTACTGAGTCCAGAGCCAGTGTCTGACAGTTTGATGAAACCACAATATGTCATGCTGAAATTTATATTTTGGTCTATAAAAGCATTCAGATAAACTATGGAATGCCATTCGAGGCTAGACTTCAATACATAAATATAACGTTATTAATTAATTAACAGAATTAAGCCTTTATACGTAGGTTTTAAAGGCAGAGGAAACAGCATCCAAATGCAATTACTTTATCCCTGAGACTAATAATAAAAAAGCATACTGAAAAGATCAGTTCAGTCTCCAAGGGCTTTTACTCTTACTAATACTGCACTAGAGAAGACTTTAGCAGTCAAATAATGGCAATGTGATCGGTACTAAATTGCAGCAAAGTCCCAGTCCAAATCACATAACCAAAACAAAGATGTTCTTGTGTCTGCTTACAAAGATTGCAGATGTTTATTTATTGACCACACCAAATCAATGAATAAACTAAGTTATGTTCTGCACAGTATTTCTCAAGTAATTAATATTTAAGCTAAAATAGGGTTATGTAAGAAATGTTGGACATCATTTTGCCTGCATTGTGCATCGCTATACTGTAGAGTGAAGCTTTTAATGGTCCAGTTTTGATGCTTTTGTGCCCACTTGTTCCTGGAACACACTGTGGCATTGTCTTTGGCTGCTATCGGAGACCAAGTCTGATAAGTGGTGCCGTCTAATCCACAAGTATTTTCTGTCTACACAAAAAAATGTTTGGGAGATGCTAAAATTGTCACACCTTATGGCAACTATCATACCACGCTTAAAGTCACTAAGGTTTGTCGCTATACAACATACCGAAATTGAAACACTGCCTGACTTACACCACACACTACAGTCATGTGATCTATGACATAGAAAGTACTGCCTTCAATACAAAGCTCTTCTGACTGATGATGGTTATGCGATGATGAAAGATTTCTATCCTGATAGGCGTGGTCTCTTCCAGGATGACTCCGCCCTCACTTACATGGCATGAGGGCTCACTGAATACTTTGATGAGGATGAAAATAATGTAAATCATATGCTAAAGCCCTCACAGTCACCAGATTTCAACCCAACTGAACACCTATGAAAGATTTTGGGTTGCCGTGTAAGACAGTCAGTCAGAGTAAGACTGAGTCCATGTGTGTGAATGAAAGGGAGGGAAGTGGAACAGTATGATTACAGGGTGTAGAGGTGAAGAAGGTACAGGAGTTTAAGTACTTGGGGTCAACAGTCCAGAGTA
>CM074959.1:19818028-19901888 GCA_037577455.1 Pangasius macronema | reverse complement strand
GAGGAGATGAAGCTAGTGGGTGCAAGTGTTGAGGATGCAGAAGATAGGGATAGGTGGAGAAGAATAGCCTTTGAAATGTTGTTTTATTCATCCAGTACAGTTCCAGAGAATTGTAGAATCTGTGCCGTGGTGCATCAAAGCAGCTCTGGAGGCTAGTGGTGGCCTAACACCTTACTAACACACATTATGTTGGGTTTTTCCTTTAATTTGTCACTCAGCTGTATGCGCAGTAGCTACACTGAGATTTAGCAGGTTATATTTTTTTCATGTGTGCCAACAATGTGGAAACAGAAGCATTTATATCTATAGTACATACTTATACATACTTACAAATTGGCTATCAAGTGGAACCCATAAACCCCTGCTTTGTCATTGATCTTAAAGCCTATTACTCAGTAGCTGCTATGAATTATTCAGTAGCTACAGTAAATCTAATAGGAAAGCGATGCAGTGAGGAATGTAACTCTTGGCTCCATGCATCCTGCATTTAAAAAGAAAAAATACACTACTGTGCAATAGTTTAGGCACCCTACTTTTTTTAGTACAAACTTTGTTATAGATTTATATTTTATGACTTCTACATTATCGACAAAAACATGTTTGTATGTCAGAAAAGAAAGCAGCATATTACATGAGACCACTTTTCAGACAAAAAAAAGAAGGCTGCTGGGTTTTGCATGCAAGAATAAGAAGCAAGTGTGACAATCAAAGTCTCCAGAAGAACTGGTTCTGCAAGATGCTCAGTGACACTTACAGCTCATTTCCTTATAAAACTATAAAACCGCACACACTGTACCTGAGACTACTTTTTTTTTTAAAGCAAAGGGTTATCACAGGAAATACTAACTTGGGTTCATTTACAACTGTTTACTGCTCTTTATAGTATTTTTTAAAAGGTAGAAACATTTAATTTCATTATTTTTGAAGGCATCTTTTCTCTACAGCATTTCTTTGCATGTGCCTAAGTACTGTAAATATATATCACACACACACACACACACACACACACACACACACACACACACACACACACACACACACACACACACACTGTTTGATTTAGCTATAATGTGACAACAATAAAAAAGCAATGGGGATCGTCTAGATTCCTTAAAGGAAGGCAAATCAACTAATCTACATTGCAAACTGACACACCATACATGAGGATGCATGAAAGACAAAACAAGATGTGTCACTTCATCAAGCCATTTAAAATTGCACTGCCAAAAAATATAATAATCGCAAAATGTTAAAAGGAGAGAATATGCGGTGAGAGTGAAGCTATGGGTTGTTTGTCGGAGCAGTTTATCATGTTAAATAGTTAAACGGATTTCACAAAAATTGTATTAGGAATGATTTACATTCCCATCAAATTAGAGCACCGGATCTCATCTGTGTTTGGCAGACTCATAAACCAGACGTGCCAGAGCTCCAATTCTACCCTGTTTAACCACTGTCATGTGTATGTATGTGCATGACGGCGCTGTTGTGTGACTGCTCTCGGCCTGTTACAGCCGTACAGTGATAGGAAACACTGCAGGTTTCCCATCATCCTCAGTAATCAGCAACAGTCCAAGTTTGGCAGATTAAGGACAGTGACCTTCCTCAAGTCTAGCACTAACCTGGCATCTCATTAAATCTAGACTATTAGCCTTTCGGCGTAAACAGCACTGAGGTGGAGGATTAGTATCAAACCTTGATAGATTATTTATTTAAAGGTCAGATAGAGAACACAAAGAGCTGCTGCTGCTGCTCGCTTAATTCAAGTTCAATCTTCAAGCTGATGGTGCTGGGGGCATTCTGTTTAAATGGTTACCTCTGAGAAAGTGCAAATACTTCATCAGCAATGACGACCAATTTTAATCTCGTCTATATTCTAACTGAAAACATGACGTCACAACTTACCAAGTCGATAATGTCACCCCTAAAGTTTCGGGATTCAGTGTTTAACTTCACTCAGACTTTGTCCTTTGGAAAAAAAAAAAAAAACACAGACGAGGGACATATGACTCTGCTTATTTATTATCTTTTACCACCTTCCCATTTAATTCAATTAAGAACATACAAACAGGGCTGCAACAACTAATCGACAAAATTGATCAAATTCGATAATAAAAATAATTTCAATTAATTGGTCTCTTATTTGGATTCATCAATCCAGAAACGCTGAAATATTTTGAAAAAATGTGTGGAACCAGCAAAAGTGTACCAAATTGCAATCAGACCTAACCAAACCCAATTAGACCCACTGACCAATTAATTAAATCAGACCAATTCACAAGACATCATCATTTAGTTGATTGAAATTCTGGAAAGAAATTCTTTTACCAACACAAAAGCAAGCCAATGCTGTGCCTTTATACATTTAAATGCATTCACTATACATCCTAAGCCCCTTTTATTTCATTTTTAAAAATGTATTCCTTCAGTGTGTTCTTGAAGACTCATGAAGGACATCTTTAAGCTGCAGTGCAGAAGTATATTAACGCCAAATAATAGCATAAGCACAACCTCGGCACCAGCATGCTCAGATACGTATAGCGTGCCTTTGATCCTTAATCCTTAACAGACTAGTGTATGACAAATATGAAAAATTCATGAACAGACACGCAAGATGCCACTCGTGCAAAACAATAATTTACAGCGTAATAATATGTTAAGCTGCAGAGCCTCGGGATATACGCGCACAGCCCAACACTTTGGACAAAGAGGCAGAACCATCATGATAATTTAAGCCTCATAGAGTCAGCAGAATAGCAGAAGCCAATCATCTCTCACCGTTAAGCCGCGCCCCGACTGCTACCAGGATGACAGGCATGCCCCAGTGACGCAGGAGGGGGCGGAGTCGAGGGGCGTAGCCATTTCGGACCTGCTGGAAGGCCAGCTTGTCATTTACGGAATACTTAATGACCACAATATCAGCTTGCTCCAAAACACTCCGCACGCTGGCCCAGTCACTGTCCAACAAGTCCTGAGGGGAGAATCAAGATGAGGAACAAAGAGCATAAAGAAGAGCATTTTTGCAGCAGGGTTTCCAACATCAAAACATCTTCAGATTCAAAGAACCAGCATATGCACAACTCTTGAAGAGTCTAACGAGCTGTAGTGATCGACTGAAGAAGAAGTCTCCTCCCAAATCCCTCAAATTCCCCCTTGATTCCAAACCCATTAATTCTGTTTTTTTTTAATCCTCCATCCTCAGTATCTTAATCACTTGATCTCTCGTTTGTTCATCCACAGTACAGCTGCTCGAGCAAATATTACTGTTCATGAACCTATTCACAATTTCATAATTTACAAATTCAAAACAAATGTTTTCACATTTTCCTCCTTTCTGTCATCTCCTAGAATTGAAGCATTTCTAACAGGAAAAGTATTCTGAATTCATGTTTGTCACCGATGGCATAGCATATTTTGAAAAAATGTGTATGAATTTTGTAAAACAAAATTTGCACACCATACAAACTCACTCACTCATTCATCCACCATATAATACTCATCCATCCATTACACACACTCACTCACTCATTCATCCACCATATAATACTCATCCATCCACCACACAAACTCACTCACTCATTCATCCATCACACCATATTCAATCACTCACTCATCCACCACACAATACTCACTCACTCACTCACTCACTCATCCATCACACCATTTCTCTCACTCACTCATCCACCACACAATACTCACTCACTCACTCACTCATCCATCACACCATTTCTCTCACTCATTCACCCACCACACAATACTTGCTCACAACACACACTCACTTTCTCACATATTCTCCACCACACCATACTCACTCACTCACTCACTCACTCACGTATCCATATCATACTCACTCACTTAATTATTCATCCACCACACCATACTCACTCACTCACTCACTCACTCACTCACTCACTCACACTTAGCTGCTCATCTCTCTCACCCACTTGCTTATTTACCACACCATACTCACTCGCTCACCCACCACACTGTAATTAGTCACATACTCTATCACTCCTACACCATACTCACTCACTCACTCATTCATCCACCACACCATACCCTCCCACTCACTCCCTCACTCCCTCACACATCCACCACACAATACTCACTCACTCACTCACTCACTCACTCACTCACTCACTCACTCACACTTAGCTGCTCATCTCTCTCACCCACTTGCTTATCTACCACACCATACTCACTCACTCACCCATCACACTGTAATTAGTCACATACTCTATCACTCCTACACCGTACTCACTCACTCACTCACTCATTCATCCACCACACCATACCCTCCCACTCACTCCCTCACTCCCGCACACATCCACCAGACTAAACCTATCACTCACTCTTTAGGAGTGAAGAGGTGTGTGGTGTGAGCGAGTGAGAGGAACGGACTGAGTGGGTCGATCCTGTCAGCGCGTGGTAGTGAGGGACATCCCCGAACACTCTAGACTGGTACTCCATAAAGGCTGGGTTCAGCGGGTGTCTGGAAGGAGTGGTAGAAGTGGGGTCCAGCTCTCTGGCTCCACGGCCCAGGTAGCTCCACAGCAGCCCTCCTTGCACCTGTGCTGGAGCGGCATTCTCCTCTCCGGACCCCACTCCCCCAGGACACTCGCTGCCCAGGGCCACTATGTGGACAGACCTGCATAGAGACAACGGTGACAACAACGGTGACTGTCGGAGTCCTGCGCTGGATAACTTGTAGTCATATTAAAACAGGCGGTCATGTGGTGTACACAGAATACCAAATTATTGTGGCTTATTTATTAACTATTTCTGTCACAATCCAACTGCATCACATTGTGTCATTGAAGGAATGACAACACAGTGCCAATGGGTCATTATTATTATTATTATTATTATTATTATTATTATTATTATACAAGGCAGCACAGGTTTATAGTCATGCCTTGTCTAACTTACATGGTCCCCTGAACTGAGAGCATGACGCTTGGTGAGCACGTCCTCAAGCGCCACGTTTTGCCATCAGACGGTTTTTTCCGCAATCAAGCTCGACAATACAAATCCATCGACATGCACATTACACGCGAAACCGATCGAGCCTCGCCGTCTCCAGTCCCGTTTCGGTATTCATTGTTCTTATAAACAAGCCGCTTACAGGAGAAGAAAAAAAAAAGTGTGCTGTGCGCAATGCTCCAGTGAGCAGACCAGAGACGAGAAGCAAATCCCCAAATCCGGCGTCCAGACCCCCGCAGTGCGCGGCGCCACAGCGCGGGGAAACACAAGTTCACCACACAGCAACGTGGAAAAATCCAGCGCTCACACACACACACATGCAACCCCGAATCACCTCGGAGCCGGAGGAATAATGCCAGAGGAATACGAGGAGGAAAAGAACCGACAGCAGCAGCTCTGAGTTCGCGATCCTGACTCAGCATTCAGACAGACTATTGCAACACATCCGAACAACCGCCTCAATCCCACCACCTCAGTGCCACCCGAACAGCACTCTGCACATTTCACTGCTCTATCCAGCTGGAAATGTTGCTCTAAAATGTACCTATCCCACCAACACCTGGAGGCAAAAAAAAAAAGAAAGAAAGAACACAATGGGATGTTGAATGCATAGAAGAAATGGTATCCAGATTCAGATATCATGTGAAATATGACTTTTTAAAAATATCACTCCAAAAGGAATACCTGTACACCTCACACATTTATCCAATCAGCCAGTCACTGGCATGGCATTGCATAAAATCATGCAGATACAGGTCACTTGTTTGTAGGTGGGGCTTGTCCTTACACTCCGTAACACGTTTCTGAGTGACTTTGACGTTTCCTCTTCTAACATTTTTAGAAAGACAACGTTTTTCCAGTCTTCAGCTGTCCAGTTTCGGTGAATCTGCACCCATGCACTGTAGCCTTGCATTCCTGTTCTCGGCTGACAGGAGAGGAACCTGATGTGGTCTTCTGCTGTTGCTGCACATCCGCCTCAAGGTTCACCAAGTTGTGTGTTCTGAGATGCGTTTCTGTTGACCACGGTTGTAAAGAGTGGTTATCTGGGTTCCTGTGGGGTTGAACCAGCCTGGCTACTGTCCTCTGACCTCTCTTATCAACAAAGAGTCGAATGCATTTGGGCCTTTTTTATTATTATTATTACACACAACTCAAATAAAATGCAGTCTGACACGTCTTATAAACACGTCTTATGAAAAACAAATGTTTTCCTTTCATTTCTTTTCACCTTAGTTTACGTAAACTACACAAGAAGGTAGTAAACCACACACCGCTGTTCTTGTTCCATTCGAAACAGGGTTTGGCCATACCGTCCCAGCCAGAATGCCATTTTGAGGCCCACGTGGGTTAAAAGAGGGCTATTTGCATTCCAAGTGAACATGGGTTTACACATGGGCCACGAGGGAAGTAAATCTACATATCCAAATCCACATGAGCCCTCAGTGGGCTTGTTCAGGGCTTATGTGTACAATAATAATTCAAACACTTTTTATTATGCTTCATTTGCCTGATAAGAATGAATTCATCCCAGAGCCCAAGGTGGGAATGTATCATTTTAAGTAATGAATGAAAACAGAAGTGAAGAATATGTCAAATAACTGTACCACCATTCACCAGTCTGTTAGAAACGTGTCTAGATAAAATCCATAGCAACGTGAATCGTCTCCTAATTGACCGATTGAAAGTGGACGGGGCGTGGTCCGTGGCACAGTAATGACATGTTGATGTTTTTACGATCTGCACACAAAAAGAACTACGGTCTGAACAAACAAACTGGATTTGATTATTTGTGATTTTCAATATGGAGACATCAGAATCAGATTCGTCCTGCTGTTCAAAACAAATGCACTGTGATCCGAACACTCAAATTGCGTGTAGAGATGGACATTGATACATATAAGTACATAACCTTTGTACCTCTCAGGAACCTTGCACTAACCCAGGCTTGTTTGGAGAACATTCCCCTAACATTAGGAGAACATTCTCTGAACCATCAGGTGGTTTGGAGGACGTTTCTCTGAACAACACCTATACAAACATGTTACTATACTGATACAAGCCTTGTTAGTCTTCACAATATTATAACCAAAATGAAGAATGTACGCAGGGTGTTAAGAAATGGTTCCCAAACAAATAACCAAAGATCTTCAGTGCTTTTTTGATGAGGATTCATGGTTACACTTCAACACTTTGTTTCTGCTAAGCAATCCAAATTGGTCTGAAAGTCACGAGTGTTTAATATTTACTAGTTAGATGTTATGAAAAATGCACTCCATCTGTAATTAGACTTGTTTTACTAGGCATTTTAAGCCTCCTAGGTGCTTTTTTGTGGTCACTTTTAGTAGAATCATATTAAAGAGAAGGGCATAGTGGGTTAGTGTCAAGAGCAGCCTTATTTCTGCATGAGAGAGCATTTATGTCCTTCTCACAGCATTCCTCGACGCACTAAACTCTCCCACTCCACAGGAGGAAAAAGGCCATTATCAAACAAACTGGGTGTGAAATTATTCACTGCTTGATTGCAGGATAGGAAATGCAGCACATCCAGAACATGAAACTTCGGCCCAATAATACACACTAACACTCCCTGGTTGATGATGAGGATAGAGAGAAAGCACTGATGCGCTCCAGTCCTACTCTACTGTCAGCCAAGAGCCGGAATCTGAGGCAGCAGTGTTGAGACAAAGGCTTAGCTGAGATGGTTTTCCAATCAGATTCCTGTTCTTGGCTGAAAGGAGTGGAAGAGTGCTGTTGTATTGGTAGGTGGAGTTACAGACTTTACAACAGTCAACGAAAACTCTACGAAAAGACGAGTGGTGCCAACATTTCTCATGTTATTTGAGTTACCATAGCCTTCTTGTCAGTTCATACCAGTCTGGATGTTCTCTTTTGAACTCTCTCATTAAGAAATCATTTCCTCTGGAGGGGATTTTTTTCTTTACACCATTCTGTATTAACTCAAGAGAATGTTGTGTGGGAAAATCCATAGATCCATAGCGATCATCAGTTACTGAAGTACTCAAACCAGCCCGTCTGGCACCAACAATCATTCCACAGTCAGAATAAGAGATAGCATTTTTCCCCCCATTCTGATGTTTGATGTGAAAATAAACTTAAGCTCTTGACCTGTAACTGCATGATTTTATGCATTGCACTGCTGCCACACGATTGGTTGATTGGATAACTGCATGATTGAGCATATGCACTGGTGAGTGTATATGTATATTACTTCATATTAGTGCACTGTGCATCTTTACAAAATTAATTACTATCTGTAAAGCCAATAAATCTTTCTGTTTGCCTATTTTGGTCAAGTTATTGTACTTCATCTCAAAGCCAAAAATGGATTGTGTCTCATCTCTAAAATATGGACCCAAATCATTGTGTAGGTGGAAGGAATGCTACAGTGAAAGAGAGATTAACTTTGTGAAGGGGAAGGATTAGTATTTGATACTAAAATATGTCAGTTATGGAGTCACTCAATCTGGACCGAACAAAAATGTGTGTCCTTGAATTGCTCTTTCTGCCAATCAACAGTGTATCTCTATACCAAACACCAAAAAATCAATTATTTCGCTCAAAGTTTATTAAATAATTTAAGCTAGAACAGATTTTCATATTGACAGGTCTTTGTGGTTTCTTGGTATGAAGAGAGAGAAAAAGGAGAGGCTATTCAGAGAATGCCTGTTTATTTCACAGATGTGACACAACATTGAATGAAACAATAAACAGATAAAAATAAAGTGTCATTCTTTAATAAATAAAATTGTTAGCATTGGCAAATTGCTGAGGTATAAGAGGAATAAAACTCTTCAGGGCATGCTGTTATAGGAGAAGAATCAACTCTGGGGTGGTAACGACCCTCCGCATCACACCATCCTGTCAGTGATTATTTTTCTATAACAGCACACCTCATCATGTTTTATTCCTTATATATGTAATGGTTAAATATCAGTAAAATAGCTAGCATTCAATATCTGTTTTTTCCCCCACACTGTCTCCTTATGCATTCAGAAACTTTCCTCTCATTGGTCATGCCAGGCAATTAGCTGCTCACTGATTTATTCGTTTCTGAATCCTTCACCCTCTTCAGTTCCGCTCTGCCCTTCTCTGTCTGATAATAGTCCGACTCGATCCACCCGGGGGTTACGGACAGCGTCACGTAGATGTTCCCGTCCACTTCAGTCACCTTGTGTACTCGTTGCTTTATGCCTTTGGACAGCCAGCAAGGTGGCTGGTCTTTGTCTTTTGGATTAGAGGCGTTGTAAATCCCCTCGCCCTCTGCCAGGCTGATCTTGTACTTGTGCTTTGGACACACAATGCAAAGCTTGTTGTCGATTTCCTGTGTAAAAAAAAAAAAATCATTGAAGGAAATCTCAGTCAGAACATGAATTCTAAAAAAAACAACAACAATCCTGACTTGATTCGATTTTGGCATTTAAAGGTAACCAATGCTAATGAAAACTCACCTCAATATCTCCATTTAACAAAGATCCGCCTGCATCTGTTAAGAACAGAGATGTATTAATACATAGACTTTTTCATATGTATTTTGGAGGTCTACACCCAACCTCATGTTGTCTACCTCCTTAAGAGCGTTCCAACACCTCTACATACCACATAATACAAACAGATGCTTTTATATAAATGATATAAATGTGGTTTAAGGACGGTCTTAGAGACCTGTTGAAGGAAGACTGAGACTCGGAGATAAGTACCCGATGAAAAAAGTGAAGGGCGCTATGCCTCAAAAAAAAAAAAAAGATATTTTAAAAATGATCACAAATGATCCGTAACTTAATAATAGCGTATTATTGGGCCCCAGCTTGTGAATAACATCCTCTCTGAGACTTTAAGACACTGATGTACGAACAGCATTATTCACTGGCAGCCTTCAAATTATGTCTAAAGACCTACCTCTTCATGAAATAATTAAGTTAGCACTTACAAAAAAAAATAAATAAATAAATAAATAAATAAATTTATAATAATTTCTATTACCAACAGAGTTTTGGACTGATGGTGACCCAATGAGCCAATATGAGAACGTATTTTTGATAGACTTCAAAGCACTTTTGTAAGTCACTCTAGATAAAGGCGTCTGCCAAATGCCATAAATGTAAATGAATTTTTTTTTCGTACACAAATATGAAGTTCCTACTTATATACTATATCCGTTAAAATATTATAATCGAACATAACACCCTTAGAAAGAATGGGTGAGTGGGGATGAACTGTATCTAATCTCGTCAGGTTGAAGCTGAAACACAGAATCCTTCAGGGAGCAACAAGGTTGCTGATGCTTAAGCTTATATGTACACAGTACAGCATGCTGTAAAGCATCCAGCCCATTCAGCTGTCTTTTCTCTTGGTTAAACTGAATTCCAGGAATAAGGGAATAAAAATAAAAAGCATGCTGCATATCACCTAGTACAAACATATGAAGTTTCAGTACAAGAAGTACTCACGATAGCAGTGCTGGTCCATAGCGTAGAAAACTCCCTGATGATGAATGACGACTACGATCCTGTCGCCCAAGGCGACGCTGGTACGCTTGGCCTCGATGAGGTCCTTCCTGTTCCCCACTAAGAACGATTCTTGTCGACGGAGAAGCCTGTACCACCGTCTCGCAGATAATCCTTCTAGAGTGTAGAATCCTTACGAACGAGTCCTTTTAAATCTTTCATAACCTTACATGCAGATGTATTGCAATATAATTAAGCTCATTATTAAATGTGATACTGATTCTGCTTTAAATACTCTTCAGTCAAGCAATTTCACTAGATTTCATGGTCAGCTAATTTCTGAAATGCCTGTATAATTATTTCTATGAGGTGAATCCAGCTTGTTTTGGCTGGTAAGCAATGAATGGGATCAAGAATAACATGGTGGAGATTAAATTAGAGGTTAATTGCATTTAATCTGAAATATAGTTACTGAAAGATATGAGGTGTTTTCTTTTGCAGTTGAATTAATCTAACTGACTACTGCTATTGGGCTCATAATCTGTGGACGCTGAATTTTAGTATATTACTTTCTACTTTCCACAGAAATGCCTATTTGAGCTGCCAGATCCTTCATTTTTAAGCAATGAAATTGACCGAAAGATCATAGAAGTTAATTTGAAATAAATAATATAGTAATAATAATAATAATATAGTTCTTTAAATATGGTCTGTTTGCCATAGTTGTATTATTAGTAACATAACAAATAACATGCAGTACGTAGCACAGTAAAGTCATTAATTTACAAGTAATTTTTTAGTAACAAAGTACAAGTACTCAAGTATTTTCCATCCCCTTAAAAGGAAAGTAGATTTGACATTTGCAATGCATGCCCCACTAGCTGGTCTTCCAAACTGCTTGACAAACTATCAAAATTACAGTCATTTGTAGCATTATGCAGATTTTTGTTTCATTCATTTAAAAAAAAAAGGTTTTTTTTAGTTGTTTTTACCTGTAACTGGTTCCCAGCCTGCTGTATTAGTGGATGATGAATGTAAGTGCACCCTCAGCGGTCTAATGCAGCTGTTATCAGAGCAGGCTGGTGAAGAGCAGTTAGCCCTATCAACCCTGCAGCTCACCCTCTCCATCTGTCTGACATTATCTCGCTTCAACACAGAGGGTTTTACACATACATACATACATACATACATACACGTACACACATCCAGGGAAACCTTTAAATGTCATAACCTTGTCTGTAACCAAGTCTATATCACTTGAATTAGCATAAAATAGACTATAGCAATAAATGGTTCTCATCATGCACATTTTTGATCAATTAATCATGCTTCTGTTGTTCTGAAGGTTAATTTCACTGTACTCACTGGCACTATGAGTTTTTATTCTGCACCAGCAGTGGCTGTGAGTGACTGATCTCTCCTCAGCCTATCAGATACCCGCTTAAGTACTCATATAGTGTAGTATAGTTCATTATAGAGTCATGGCTTATTTATTATACTATATATAACATATATATAACATATGTATGTATGTATACACACACACACACACACACACAGAGAGAGAGAGAGAGAGAGAGAGAGAGAGAGAGAGAGAGAGAGAGAGAAATGAATGACTGAATGAATGACTGAATACAGAAAAAAAAATACAGAAATAGCCCAAATAAATGTTGATGTATTGAAAAGTAGAAATAAATTCGAGGAATTAATATAATTATAAAGTTTTATAATTTTTTATTGACCGTTGACCCTTTTTCATTACCAAAATATATGTATGTATGTATGTATGTATGTATGTATGTATTTCTGCACTTCATTCATTCATTCATTTATTCAATTGTTTGTTTGTTTGTTTAAATATATACTAAAGTCATTTTTCCAGGAGTTTACGCGTATAATTTCGCTTCCTTATTTCGTGAGCACGCGTAGTTATGTAGTGTCGTAGACGCGTCACCTCGGTTTCTAACCCGGAAGTACATTTCCTAAACGTGCGGTTAGTCTCTGAACTAGGCAAGCAGTGTTTCAGATATAATACAGCAAAGCTACTTTGACGTAAGTAAACTATTATATTTGTAAAATAATAATATCTGAGTACACCAAAACTCGGATAAAAAGGATTTAGCAAGATAGACTAGCTCTTGCTAGTCAGCTAGCCAAGTGTTCAGTTAAAGGTATCAATAATAAGGAACATCAGAAATGTATGAATCTAGGATGATCTAGGGGAGCAGGCTGTATATTTAGGTTTCCAGGTGTTTTTGAGGGATCAGATCACTCTGTGGAGCATAGAAGCAGGTTTATTTGACAGTGGCCAGTTTACCTGACTTGTCATTAACCTTACTGAAAACTCACCGAGGGACCCTAAATAGAGAAGTTCACACGTCAAAATCCTCGTTTAAGTCGACATAATCAAGTGTTTCAAAAGTAACAACTAAATGACAGTGTGGTTTAATAGACATCGTCATAAAGCAGCTTTACAGAAATCTGATCTAGCCAGGAACAACTCCCTGAGATGTCATGCTGAAGAAACCTTGAGAGGAACCACCCTTAGCAGGGAACTCATCCTCTCCTGGGTGACACTGGATAGTGAGATTACAAATTATTATTCTTCTACAAGTGGATATAACAATAAGTGAAACAACAATAATGTGTGCTGAAAGGAAGTCCTGGGATGAGCACAGGGCAGTGATTTATGATTACAGCAGCAGTTCCCAGGTACAAATCTACAGTCTATGAGGTGAGAGTATCCACTGAGGTTTATGATGTTCCCTTTCCATTGACGCACAGGGTAGGCAAATCTATATAGCCTTCAGTTCCTTCAGGAGGGGGTTTTTACCGTAACGTGTATTTATGGCTTAGAAATTTACAAACGGGCTTAAAACATTTACAGTTGAATTCGAAACCATGCACTTTACAAAACAAAACAAATCCATTTAAACTGCTATAACGTGGCTAAAACTAACAGAGTAATGAATACCATTTAAGGTGTGATCAGTGATTTCTGGAAACTATCAATCCTGAGGAAATACTCGTGGTGTCCTGGGCTTTGTAAACAAAGATGAACAAATAATGTGCACCACCAACATCCAAGCGATCAGAACAAATTGGTGTTTACTTTCCTGTCAATCATACCTTTAATCATGGATTGTTTGTGTGTCTCCTTTGATAAAACTCGACCCATTTTGAATTCTTTTCCTCAGATCATGACTCTCCGAGCTTGTGGCTTTATAATATTTCGCCGCCTGAGTGTTGCAGGAAGGGGTCTGTTGTAGCTCATGGAAGAGGACGTTTGGAGTATACCTCTTGTGGTGACCTGAGGTGGGAAAGGTACCTATCATGCGATCTTCTAGATTGACTTCTGCTTCGTTCCAGGTCTCACAGTTCTCTACGTCCTTTAGGTCATGTTGATCCTGGAGAGGACGACCTGACCACCGCATGGAGGGAGACGCAGGAGGAGGCGGGTTTGGGTGAAAAGCATCTGCGTGTGGTTGATGGCTTTCTGCAGAGATTGCATTATCAAGTGCGGGGTAAGGAAAAGGAGGTCCTGTATTGGCTGGCTGAGCTTCGTGACCCCGGCATAAAGGTCAGACTGTCGGCTGAGCACCAAGACTACCACTGGGTCAAGCTGGACGAGGCGTGCAGGCTTGCGAAGTATACGGATCTGCAGGACACTCTTAAAAAAGTGCAGCACTTTTTGGAGAAGGCAGAAAAGAAACAGTGACCGCTGCCTCCACATTGCTGCACTGATGAGATGAAATGTGTTTTCAGATATATTGTATATATTAAATATGTCATAGTCAAGACTGTTTTTAATTTGCCCTTACTATTCTTCACATAAACTGTGAATGCTTTATGTGCTGTAACCCCTAAGCTACAGAGTTATTACCACAGAAATCCATCAAAGTAGTTTCCAGGTTTATGAGGTCTTTAGTTTATTTTCATTAAGTGGTTGTCAGAGATTTTATGGTATGTATCACAAGCAGCATTTTTTCGTCTTATTAAAAAAAAAAAAAGATTTAAATTTTTTTTTAAAAAAGAGGCTGGTGAGGGAACAATTGATTATAGCTGTTATAACATGATAACTAGTTTTTTGGGCATCCAACATCATTAAATGTAGCTATAGATGGATAAAAAGTATGACATGTTCTCACACACACACACACACACACACACATATATATAGTTGGTGGAAATTTGTTGTCATGCCATTACTGAAGAATAATCAGCTTTGGCGTGGTAACAGAAACTCCACTTTGTATCACACCAATTTCTAATCGTTGCTCATTTTCCTACAAATAATCATGTGTCTTTGTGTGTACATTGGCAATGCAAACTAAAATTCTTCCACTGGAAAAAGTGAGGTTTAATCATAGAGTTTTAAATACCTTTAAATTCCTTTTACTTTGTATGTGAAGGATTTATTAAAGTGGTCTGCTAAAATGTTCACTGATGTCCACACAGTTGCCCTTAGACTTCTTTTGTCTATTATACGCGAGTCAACAGGCATCATGTTCTTTACTCGATACAGAGAAATGTAATCACACTTGTTATGTTATAGATGCTGTGAACAGCGTTTAGGTTGAAGGACCCTGTATTCCTCTAAATATAAGTACAACCATCAGACAAGTATTCCCAAATTTAGCATTTAAATATGACATGGTTGCGACAGTGACCTTTTATTAGTTAGTTCACATTACGTGACAATGACAAGTGTGGGGAAGCAAATAATAAGAAGATAGCCCTGGAGTGTTCTGTTCCTCACACCACAGCAATTTGCCAATGCTTAGATTATTTATTTATTAATGAACTACATGCCGTACATTTTATAGACAAATGTCTTATTAACATGAAGTAAATGATAACAGGAACGAATTTAACAGTAAATGTGACCATAAACTGACAAAAAATATGACAGGTCATTCTTTAATTAATACAAAATGTCTAATTGTTAGCAAATTGGTGTGGTAGAGGAATAACACACTTTGTAACATGCTGTTATAGGAAAATAATCAAGTCTGGGGTGATAGTAGCACATAGCACTACTCAGTCGTTGATTATTTTCCTGTAACAGCACACCCCAGTTTGTGTTTAATTCCTTACTTACTAACTCTACAGTTTTTTTTTTTATTATATATTTGCAATGCACACCTGTAGTAGTAATAACTGTAGCTCTTTCTTGCTGTTTTTTTTTTTTTCTTAAGTGAATAATTGTTTAATGTGGTTCGGTTTGTTACAACACTACAATAAGAGAAACAAAAGGAATTTAAAGCAAACCATGATGAAATCATTTAGCATCCTTAATAAGGCGTGATAAAGGATTGCACGTTCATGTCCATAGTGTGATGAGAGATCCTTAACAGTGGTGAACATTTCCAAAAAAACACCCATGACACACAAATTATAATAGACGATCCATGGCTCCATGGCTGATCGACGTCACGAGAGTTTGCGAGGGTTATGAGGAGTCATTTAGATGATTCACAGGGATTTAGATCACCTTCTTGTTGAAAATTGCATTTTTTTTTTTTGTACTGTCTGTACGCAGCATCTCCAGTCATCCCACCGTGAACGCAAACGTTTTTCATGCCGCTTTATTCCAAGAACAATAAAGAGTTCTATGAACTGGAACGTCGTCAGCGTCCTTGGCTAATGTGCTGGGATTCAGCAAGGGTGTGCCTGAGACACCATGTGCATTAAAGTCCACCTTCCAGCCTATCAGTGAGGGCACGGGTTGTGCCCTAAATTCATAAAGACACATTATATAAAACACATTAAAACAAACACACATGCATGCTTGTGGAAAAAAAAAAAAAAAAAAAAGCTCTGTCAAAGCAAAATTTTAGGTCTGGACTGAAGAGGGCTCATCAAGACATCATGATGAGCCGAGTGTCCTTGGCAGTCTGTAATTTCCAAACCCCAGACCTGAACAGCTGGTAAAATCAAGTTCGTAGTCAAACTACTGGAACGGAGTCAGCTCTGATACAAAAATCCAAAGCAAGAGAAAATGAACCATAGCGATGGTTAGGTGCAACCAATCCACGGTGCAACTAAATGCATATACTTAGAATTTGTGCACAGTTAAATCATCACCAGCAACAATCATGTATTTTTTTTTATTTTCTTTTTTTTTTTAAAAAAAAAGGGCCAAAAGTTGGATGTATTCACTTAACAGCATCATCATCATCATCATCAAAGTCTGCCTAGTCAGCGACTTCATGATCCATCTGTAGCTGAGATACCGGCGTCCATGCTGATGCTGCGATCGTTTTTGAGTTTATACTGCAGTAGCACCTGAAAGCAACTTCATTACCACCTTTGACACTGGAATTGAATGGCTCAAGAGACTCGAAAAAGGTCGCGACTCGCATGCAACGGAACCCTTTTTTCACCATTTCCTCCTTCCATCACAAATGCTTACCTGGAAAACTATATGAAAGCAAAGTAATCAGTCATCATACACAGGAGTGGCACTCAAGCACTCAGGTTGGTTGAAATAGGAAAACAGAGGAGGGATTAGCGGCACCTGCTACTGCTAGGACAGGTTCGGGAACATAAAAAGGGGAAAGGGAGGAGACAGAACTGAGACACCGGAGAGAATGCTAGGGAATTTCAGCGGAGACACGAGAAAGACACACCTGAAATGACTGGACTGGGGAGGCGCGAGTATCCAAAAGCCCTGAGGTTTCGAGGCAGACTGAGGAAGATGAATGCTGGGAAAGTGGGACAGGTCTGTGGTTATTAATATGGACTTGTTTTAAAGGAAGAACTCGCAAAATGAAATTTTACGTGAAATGTCATTGATCAGCCAGGACTGTTTGGTGTCTGATGTTTGCTTCTATAGTTTTTGCAAGTAAACTCTTAATCCATGATCTAATCCATAAATCCAATACGTCTAGAAATACATCGACGAAGTTTATTTTAGTAATTCTACGCAGTAGAGTGGAAGTTTATTTAATAAATCTATAAAAAAAAAAAAGCAAATAATCAATAATAATAATAATAATAATAATAATCATTTGTGGAACTGTATTCGGTATACCTGATCCAGTTTTTTTGTACAACTCTTCTTTCACATTTTGGAAGGTGGCACCTAAGAGGCAGAATGGTACCAAAGTACTAAAAAAAAAACGATTCTGGTTGAGATTATACCTGAAAGTAGATGTGGCACTTCAAAGCAAATGTCTAATGTCTTTCAGTATGACACAGGATTTGGTGTTCTGCAAGTACTTTTGGTAAACATTAGCCTTACAGCTCGATCCAAAGCTAAAGAAGAACACCAGACAGACACCGAACTGATCAGTTACATTTGTGGTAAAGAGGGAATTTGATTTCTGTTACTGAACTATTCCTTTACGTTCCTGATCAGAAATCATTTAAACACTAAAACCCAAGGACTACCTTTAAAAAAGTCCTTAAAGAGAGTGATGAAAGTGGTGTCAGAGTGCTGTTCTTGCTTGAAAGGCTCTGCCAGGGCTCATTATTAGGGCTCTAAAAACCCAGTGCAGGATCACACCTCACACAGCAAGTGTGCAGGAGGAAGAAAACTACAAAGTCTGTTTGACATTTTCTAGTCGTCGAATTTGCCTGTGTCTCACCTCATGCCGCCTTTCCCCCTTCCCATCAACTTCACGGCATCAAGACTCCTCGTTCCCCGAGTCCTCCTCGTCGCCGTAGCAGTCTGCGCTCATGTCCCCAGCCGGCCCGCCGGCCTCTGCTTCGTCGTCGTCGTCGTCCTCTTCCTCGATGTCGTCGTCATACAGGTCGTCGTAGAGCAAGTCGGAGCTGCTGTCGTGGGAAGGCACTTTGGTCTGGATGCAATACTCGGCCAGCGTGGTGGGGACCTTCACGCCGTCCCGCTCCGCGTCCGCCTTCGTGGACAGCACCTGCTTCCTACACACAAAGACACTTTCAGCCCCTTCTCTCATTATCACTACATCCAGTTATAATCAAGTGAGGCTGTTATTGTCGGACAGTGATTGCATTTCAGTGTGGCACGGCTGTAGCGCGCTGATGAAAGTGAAATCCAGCGCGACACAGAATTACATTCACTTCTTTATTTAATTCCTAACAAGCAATCCCCTGCTGATTGTTTTTCCACTGAAGAGATATATCAATGCACTGAAGATTTCGCTTTTCAGTGTGTTACGTTCGCTGGCTGTCACTAATCTCTGCATGCCTGTGCGGTTTGTCTGTTTGCCTGTATGTGTTAATAGCGAGCGGAAATGTTCGTACCGGATGATTTCGGCGTACTCCTTGTCCTTCCCCTTGCTGTCTCTCCATTTGCGGAACATCACCGAAGCATCCACGTTAGCCGGGGAAAACGTGTTGGGCTCATTCAGCAGCGAGATCACACTCAGCAAGATGGTTCTAAAGAAGGAAAGAAGACAAGAGCGAGGCTGTTGGATACAAGTTATACCGGAAGCGTTTTCCTTTTGTACGCGAAGCTACCTCTTGCCAAGATGGACTGTAAGACACATCCCAAGGTGGAGAGACTCCCATTGACTCCACTCTGAGGGTCATCCACGGGAGGATGCAAGATGGAAATGCACACGTCACCATTCTGGTGCAGACACACACACACACAAAAAAAATTCCAATATACACAGTAGTTTCTTCTGCCACGTTCAAAATAGCAAAAATAATGTTGAAAAATAGCGCTGCTTACCTCGTATATGTTCGGGTGCCACATCTTGGTTAGGAAGCGGAAGGTTGGCGGTGAGTATGGGTAGTCGATGGGGAACTTTATGTGAGCCTAGAGAAAGAGAAGCAGCAGGATTATTTTAAATATTAATAAACAAAAAAAAATTTACACAAAGCTCTAAACAGAGCTCGGGCCAATGTTGAATGTTTACGCATACAGAATTAGGATTGAAGCCAGTTATGGCTGCAGTTATGTTACTGTCATGTGGGTGTGAAGATTTTCCTCTGAGTGTTGTACAGTGAACACAATTACTCGACTGAGACAGTCCGTTCTGCTTCTCCGACCGCCAGAAAGTCGGGACTGTGGTAGTTTCGTGCGTGTCAAAAAGGTATTTAAGCCTCGTTTCAAGGTTTTCATGAAAGAGGAACAACTATGTAAAGAATACAACATGGCAGGGCATGCTGGGGTGGTGTGATGCAGGCAGATGCAAAGCCGAGTTACTGCGAACACCCCACAGTTGCTTATTCTCATATTAATAATATCTCAAAGTGTTTTATTACTCTTATACCACATTTTAACAACAATTTTTTTTTTTGACATGCTGTACTTCTTTATAGTTACATGTAAAGTTGTGGAACATGCAGAAAAGAGAAGAAGAAGAAAAAAAAAACTTCTCAGGTTACCAAGAAACCATGACTTATTGACTGTTACGCAGCACTGACACTGGAGACTCCTTCCATAAATGTTCAACTTTTTTTTTTTTTAAACATAAAACTTCACCATATGATGATAATGATGATACTTTTTTCGGTTAAACAAGAGCAGTAAACAGCAAAAGTGTATTAGCATTAGGATTATGTGGAGCATATGCCATACGCCATACAAGTCCCTGTGAACGATCTGTTACTATAGAAACGATAACGTATTATAACTCACGCATTAATATAAACTTGTGATTTGAATTACAGCCAGAACTACCGATCCTTCCTCTTTTCTACTGGGATAATGCCCTTTTCATTTCTGATTAAAAAAAAAACTGAACACTGTGTGTTTAGTTTGCTATGGGAGGAGCACGAGTCTGTTTCTGCAAAGATATCACTATCGCTGGTCCCTGTCCGAGCGTTCAGTAACGCTTACGTCACCTAACCTTGCTTCCATTCCCACACTCGACCATCGCCGAGAGCTTTCACAGCATTACAGCACTCCTCGTGCTGCACTACACAACAATGACAGCTCAGATACTAGCAGATGAGGAGGAGGATGCTAAGCTTTGACAAAGACAGCAGTGCAATGCTGATTATTTACTACAGTCTAATGCCAGTATTCATTTTAGCTTCTGTTAATCACAATACAGATCCCTTAAAGGCACAGAGGTTCTGTTTACTATATTTTATACAGTAAACTCATTTTAAGGACTAGACGCCTCATGGTTCTGTCTTTCTGCACGCGGAGTTAATAATTGGATGGCAGTCGAAGCAAATACTTTGGATGAAAAATAAATATGCCAAAAATAAATTAAACATTAAATTTTAAATCAAATTGAAAGATTAAATATTTAAACACACTAAAATATTACTGAGCCCTTTATACTGGCACAGAGGGAACAGTATAACAGTAAATCACTAAAGACCACGACCCCACACACACACACACACACACACACACAATATATATCACACACATTCCTGCAATGACTTCTGTACCTCAGCCAACAAACGTACATCATGTAAGCAATAAAACACAGTGTGGTATACTGTTATGTAAGGAATAACACACCACAGCGCCTGCTGTTATATGAAAGTAACGCACGGCTCAGGGTGATGGAGGAGGGGTCGTGACGAGGTGTGACGTGAATGTCCGAGACTTATGTTAGTCCCTGTTCTCACTTACGTTATAGCCGCATTCCCTCACCAGTCTTGCTTTTTTCTCTCTCTTACGAAAATAACACACAGCTTCTGACCAATCAGAGCCGAGCATTCAAGCCCTCTGTGGTTGAATGTGCAGCTGAGTTACTGTTACAACTCCAAAATGATTATTTTTCTAAAACAGCACTTCCCGAAGTGTTACTCCTCAGCAATTTACCAACAATTATTAATTAAACAATGCCACATTATACTTTCTAGTTCTTTCCATCGTTACGTTAATTGTTCTGGCACGTCCATAAAACAAGTTAGCTCCTCTTATCGCTTATATTATAGCAGCTATAAACAGCTACCTGACCAATCAGAATCAAGCATTCAGTGGTGCTGTGGAATAAGCTAAAATAAAATGTTGGTCAGGTTTTTTTTTTTTTTTTTTTTCATCTGAGCACTGACAGGGGAAACTTGAGAGAGACTAACTATGTCCTTCTCTATTTCAGCTCTCCCATTGAGACGCCATTTATCTGCCTCCGCTATAAATAGCTGAATAAGGATCACATCACCTGGGACAGAGGAAGAAGAACGAATGACAAATGGAGGAGGGAGGAGGATAAATGGCCTGGGGGCGACTTAAGATAGACCACGAACATGACAGAACAGAAAGAACACACCCATTACAGTCGAGATCCTGACTCAGTACAGGCGTGTGCGCTATGACGGACGTGGCCCACGTGAGTGGTAATGAGAAACTCGTAGCTGAGTGAACCACTCGGACATGAGCAACGTCAGACTCAGTGCATTGACATGGCTGGGTGAAAGACGTGATGTTTATGCACCCCCTTGTGTTAAGATAATGTCCAGCAACCGTTAGTTCTCAAGCAGTGTGTGTCCACTTGCACGCGTTACCTCACGAGCTATGAGAGCTATGTCTCAGGGCCACGCCCTTCAAGGGGGTCACTGTATAACTATATAATAAAGCCATAACAGCACCGAGTTAACTCATAAAATCATTCAGGCGTTTTCGGTAATCTTTTTATCCTGAACAGAATGCCGGCAAATCTGGAGTCTATCCAGGGAAAATGTAGGAATACACCCTGGATGCGACACCAGGAAATAAGCTATTATTAATACTTTGTATATTAGTATTAGTCATATGCGATCATTGCAGTCCTCTTAGGAAACTGGAATCGAGTTGTACTGCAGATCGACACATCTGAATTTGGGAAGAAGGTCTGAGTGTGTGACACAGAAGACAACAGCCATTTAACTTCATCGTCACTGGAATATGATCTACGGATCGAGTTTGCGTCAAAGAAATGAAGGAATGTTACTTTCTGACAATGAGTAAAACATTATTTCTAGGTTTTCGCCTACCTAACTGGCTTTTGACAAAAAGCAAAACCTTCATTACATTGCTTTATCTCGTCACTTAAAAACAATCGACAGGGGAATTTATTTATGGATTAAATGCCGACTTCAGAGGAGAAGTGAACTGAACTCCCCTACTGCACAGCATTTCACTTTCATCACTGTGTTGCAGTCGTGCCACGCTGAAAAGCAATCACTGTCCAAACACAGCACTAAGGTGTACTCGAGGGTGTGGCTGTAATCAGAAAAGAGGAGAGAGGCTTAAAATTGTACATTTACGGAACGTGTTAGTATCCATACAAACAAAATGAACTCTAGCATTAAATCTCCATATCAATGACAAATGTACTATTGTGCTGCCTACAGTATGATGGTCAACATAAGCAAAGTGAACATACACGCAGACCTGTTTATGACCTTATCTTTAATTTGGTTATGGGATATTCAAAATGGTTAACGCGATGCAGCAGGTGCACTCATTTGTATAAAGTAGAGCTCTCTATTCTCTATCATGCGACCTGGTAATAGTGCGAAAAGGACACGTACTCTAAAGCACCATGGTATGAAGATCATCTTGGGATTGCTTGTAAAAAAAAATAATAAATAATATTTATTTAGTGTGTCGTTCGATGTATGGTGACACATATACACTTAGAAAATTACGATACCTTGTAAAGTCCTCTGTGAACAAATTCCATGCCATCACAGACCATAAACTTTTTAATAGTCTGCTCTTTGTCTATATTTATACCACAGTGCTGTTGAATTCTCGATTCTGATTGGTCAGGAGGTGTTCCTTTTTTTTATAAGAGCACCTCTAACAGCAGTGCCAGTCAGCAACTTTTTTCCACCACATGAGACTCTTTGTGGTTTCTGGGTAACAAGATGAGAGGCTGGTGTATGAATCACTGTTTATAGCTGCTGTAATGTAAGTGATAACTAGGATCGCAACTTGTTTATCGGGCGTTCCATAACATTAAATGTGGTTAAAAGTATAATGTGCCATTTTTAAGAAATTAGCAAGAGCAATAAAACACTTGCGGTGTGCCGTTATTGGAAAATAATCAACTTCAGGATAATAACGGTAACTCCTCTTTGAGTCAGACCGCATCACAGCACGTCCACGTGGGTTTTATTCCTTAATCAATCTTTTCAAAGTTGCCTTTATAAAAAATACTGATTCGCAATATTGCTGCGGCAAATTTTTTTCAGGCTTCTGTTCATTTTTTTCTGGTCTTTTCCTAAAAGGCAACTCGTGAGGCAGGTGCAGTTTTTCAACAGTAGCAATGACGATATCTGGGAAAAGCAAAGTCTGGTTAATTAACATTTTGCATTTCGTATTCAATTCAATTCGATTTTATCTGTAAAGCGCTTTTAACAAGGCAGCTTTTCAGAAATAAATACATTCAAGATATAAATTTTAAATGTATGAGTTTATCCCTAATGAGCAAGCCAGAGCCAATGGGGTGAGGAAAAACTCCCTGAGATGATATGAGGAAGAAACTTTGAGAGGAACCAGGCTCAAAGGGCACCCCATCCTCATCTGGGTGACACTGAAGAGTGCGAATGTAAATAAATCCCTTCTGTAACTGTGCACTACATGAACAAACAGTGCAGTTGTGTAACCGGAAAAATTCATCATCAAGTCTGTTTGTTGAACTGATCCACTAAGAATTTCACTCTAAACTTTTACTGTTGGACGAGGAAATTCATGATAAACAGAATTGGATGACTAACTTTAAGATATGCACGGTTTTAATTGCATACAGTGCGCCCTTTTAAATGTCAGTCTGAAAGACATGCTGGTCAAACACTAAAAGAAACACCATTCTGATCTCTCTCTCTCACTCTCTCATCCATCTGTCTTGCCCCTGATCATGCATATAGTGTACCTTAAAGTATCCCCCCTCGTAAAGTGTGTTCGGGGGTCCGAATATGGCCACTTCCCAGTTGTACAGGTCTGATTCTGCCACCAGTGTTATGCGAAAACCCTCGACAGGTTCCTCCTGCAGAGACTTGAGCTCCAGCATTAGGGCTTTCTGAGAGCTGGGCATCTGCTGATGGGCCATGACAGGCGTGCTTCTCCAAACTTCAACAGCTGGGAGAAAAAAGATGAGGGGAAAAATCACTTACAAATGATTTGTGTTTGGACAGAAATTCATATTCGGTTATGAAAGTCATACTGCATAACATATAATACTTGCTGAGCCATAAAGACACAGCTGACTGTATGAGCTGTAAATATGTAATATTGTTTGCAAAAAGCCTTGCAGAAGGCTAGCAACAACTGAATGCAAAAGAAAAAGAGAGCAAAGACGTAATAAGTGTTGTTTTCAGGGTTGTTGCGTCATTACCTTTAAACTCTACACCCCAAGAAATAGAAGACGTTCCTGCAGCTTCAACTTCACAATCCCTTCATGTATTTAGTTCATTCTTTAACGTGACAGAGGCGGGCAATGCTCTGTGTATTTCGCCAAGTGATTGCAATGTTTTTCATCAGAACCTGAGGCTATAAATAGCCCAAACTGCACAAGTTGTCTAACGCTATCAGTTCTAACTACTGCAGCTAGCAAACGGAAAGCAAAGGGAGGGAGGGAGGTGTCCTCGCCAATACTACACCCAATCTCTTCTATCTGCACCAAATATCAATAGCAACTGGAGCTTTTAATGCGAAACAGATGGAGTAAATCAGATCATTCGCTGTCATCAGTGCACTTTTCCCGATTCGCCCTGCTTTCTCCGATCGCTCAGCTGATCCTCTGCTTGTTTACATTCGATTAGCTTAGCTAGCTAGCGACCCTCCGAAAACACTCCGCTCGCGCTACAGACAGAGCCAGGGGGGGAAAAACGACTAAAAACATTCAGCCATGATTTAGAGAATTTCTCTCTTCTACAGCCGTGCTGTGAGTCGCTATTACAAGCTCAAAACGGTTTACAATAACGCACTACACATTAAAAACAACGCTTTCGCCGTTCCTAAACAACAATCGCGCTGTCGATGCTTCCGGTTAGCAGGACGCGTGACGCGCTACGTCTGGACGTTTGTGCGTCATGACGTTTACATGGTAACAAATACACAGTCGAGGATTAAAATGGAAAATTGTTGTCCAGTGGTGAAAGGTTTTGGAAACTGATGTGAGTTTTGTTGTGACTCACATCCGCTCTGGTGAAAAGTAAACAAGACACTCGGGTGATCATCCTGCTACTGTTTAACCGAAATAAAACCTCAGAAGGTGATTATTTGGAAGATGTATTATCCCAAACTAACAATTATTAGTTCCCAGAACGTTCTGGAAACGTTTGTTTTTGGTTCTTGAAACGTTATGAGAAAAGATTTAAACTTAACAGATCTAAATATGAAAGATCCAAACCTGAAAGATCTAAATAATTTATTAATTATGACAGAGAATGGAAAACTTGAGGAGTTTATGAAATCTAATTTACTGATAAAGTGGTACTGAAAATCAAATTACTTTTGTTGAGTGTTATATGAAATATTATATATATAATATTATATATATAATATTATTATATATTACTGACTACTGCTAGAACACATTAAGGTTATAGTAAGTTATGGTAAAAAAATTAATTATTATTATTTTAAATTATTTTATGTGTTTACATTCCTCTTGGTCTTTATATAGTAACCTCTGGCGTTGCCTTATGAATGTAACAGTGTCATAAATCTCTCTCTCTCTCTCTCTCTCTCTCTCTCTCTCTCTCTCTGTTTGTTGTACTTTGCAATAGAAATTCATTATTTAATAAAGCTGGATTTAACATATTAGTTACTCACGTCACCTGTCATTATGTGATGTCATGGAAGAATTTAAGAATTGCAGATATTATTATAAACTTAATACTATTAATATCAAATCAAGAAATTAAGTATTGTATAATTAGCCCAATTATAATTTCAGATAAGTGTAATCTTTATAAATGTGAAAATGGAATATTTGTTCAGGGTTGTTAAGCTGGAAAGTGAATTGTAATTTACACTCGAACAATTTGCAGGATATTTGTGTACTGTATCCCCTTGGCTGTGTTTGTTCTGTACATTTATAGTACAAAAAATATTAATAAATATTTAATTATTATATAAATATGTATTGATATTTTTCTTCCCCAAGTAAGTGATGCACACGCACCCGGTCATCCACATGTAAAAGAAAACATGATTCATCAGACCAGGCCAACTTCTTCCATTGCTCCATGGTCCAGCTCTGACGCTCTCGTGCCCATTGTAGGAGCTTTCAGAGGTAGACAGGGGTCAGCATGGGCACTCTGACCGGTCTTCAGCTACACAGCAAGCTGCGATGCACTGTGTGTTCTGACACATTTCCCTCATAGCCAGCATTAACTTTTTCAGCAATTCGTAATACAGTGACTCTTCTGTGGGATTGGACCAGACTGGCTAACCTTCACTCCCCACACACATCAATGAGCCTTGGGCGCCCATGACCCTGTCACCAGTTCACCGGTTGTCCCTCTTTGGACCACGTTTGGTTGGAACTAACCACTGCATACCGGAAACATCCCACAAGACCTGCTGTTGTAGAGATGCACCAACCCAGTCATCTAGCCAAAGTCATCCAGATCCTTACGCTTGCCCATTTTTTCTGCTTCCAACACATCAACTTTTAGAAACAACTGTTCACTTGCTGACTAATATATCCCACCTCTTGACAGGTGCTAATTAAAGATTAAAGATAATCAATGTTCCTTACTTTGCCTGTCACTGGTTTTAATGTTATGGCTGATCGGTGTATATTGAACTAGGCTGATATTCCTGTGTAGGCTACAAAAGAGACAAATAAAAGAGATTAATTGTCTTGTGAATAGACTATATTTGCTTAACATCTGATTTATCTTTTGACTCAGTATTTAAATTTTTTTTAAGAATATTTTTTTTCCTTTTTGCACTGACTGACTACGATGAAATGGCTCCACCTAGTGGTAAACCTGTAGAATGACAAAGTATTGCATTAAGAATAATTATCTTAATTAATTAATTCAGATGAAGAAAAAACATAATAGGTACTTATACTTGTTTGAGAAATTCACATTGCAGGCAATAAATAAAACTGGATTATAATTAATAGTGATTCACTCAAGCTTATGTTTAACCAATGAGCTGTGCTACATAACGTTCTGAATAGATCTCCGTTGATTGGTTGGAATTCACACAGGGGGCGTGTCCTCATGCAGGAACCAGAGAAGGGGAGGTACACAAACCCAAGATGGCGTCCCGCGATGAAGCAGGAAATATATTACGCTTTCAATAATATTCGCGACTGGAGAGGTTTGTTTGGAAGTTGTATGTTTGAAGAAGGCTGAAACGGATTTACTGGCGATTAAAGACAGAGCAGGTAATGAAAACAAACTTCTAATGCTATGCTGACAGTTGGAGTCAGGGGCGGTGGCGGAGGAAGTAAAGGTGCTACTGTTAGATAGCAAGGCTTCTATGTAGGCCTGCAGTGTTGTTGCTTTAACCTACCTGTATTCGGATCATTTCCGCAAACTGCGCGTGGCAAGTCATATCGCGCTGTGATTGGACAGTAGTTCATGCTCGCGAGGAAAATGCTCGTGGTGTAGCCAATCGGAATGCGAGACTCGGGATTGGTCGGAATATGGGTAGTAAAACATAACTCACAGGCCTGGATGCTAGCTAGCGAGTTTGGACTTCGCTTTCGAGTCAAAAGGCAGAAAGTCAGCTGCTGTCCGTTTTGGTCTTTGACACGGTTTTATCTTTAAAAGTGACATTTTATTCACACGCTTTGACAGTGATGTGTTAATGTTTATTTTAGTCCTGAGAGCAATGGAATTGCCTAGCTACATATGTAAAGGAACAAGTGGAACCAGCTTGGCTAGCTAACCTGTGATGATTTGGCCTCTTATGTCACGTAAACTATATAGTGACTCACTGGGGTTTGTTATCACTTTCGTTAATGGAGATTCCTCCCAGTGGCCTGGATCTCCATATCTGAGCGTTAAAAACTTAAACCTTTCATTAACATGCAACCTGATCTGCCTCAGCTGAGTGGAATTTACAGTTGGGCTCATCAGTTTACATACACCTGGCAGAATCTGCAAAATGTTGTATTATTATTATTATTATTATTATTATTAAGAGCTATGGTAAAAAATTACATTTAGTTTTTTTTATTTAGTCCTGTCCTGAATAAGCTATTTCACATTACAAATGTTTAGATATAATCCACAAGACACAATAATAACTGAATTTATACAAATGAACCAGTTCAGTTTACATATGCTTGATTCCTAATACTGTGTTGTTACCTGGATGAACTGTTTTTGTTTTCTCATAGTAGTTCATGAGTTTTTTTTTTTTTATCCTGAGAGGTTAAACCTCCCACTGTTCTTCAGAAAAATCCTCCAGGTCCTGCACATTCTTTGCCTTTCCAGCATTTTCTGCACATGTGACCCCTCTCCAACAGCGGCTATACGATGCTGAGATCCATCTTTTCACACTGAGGACAACTGAGGGACTCGTACACAACTATTACAAAAGCTACAAACATTCACTGATGCTCAAGAAGGCAACACGATACATTAAGCACCAGGGGGGTGTAAACTTTTAAGCAGTAGGATCGGTGTAAATTGTTATTATTTTGTTTTCTGGGAAACATGTACATATCTTATTTTATATAGCTCCTGAAGAGCAGTACTAAATGAAAAAAATAAGATCTTTAAACAAAATAATAACAATGTTCACCGATCATCCTGTTCAAAAGTTTACACCCCCCTGGCTCTTAATGTAGTGTGTTGCCTCCTTGAGCATCAGTGAATGTTTGCACCTTTTTTAATAGTTGTATCTATGAGTCCCTCAGTTGTCCTTTTTTTTTTTGGGACATTTTTATGATACTTCTAATCTGGAAGGTGTATGTAAATTTATGACCATAACTGTATAGATGTTATTTATTTATATCAAGAGCTTTAAATGTTTTTGCAAGTATGGAGTTCTTCAGGTGTTAAAAAAGACAGATCCCATTATGATCACAGCACAAATATGTAATGGACGAGACCCAATTATTCAAATATTAGGCACATTAGTCAAATGCGTACCATTATATTTAATTTTTATTCCTCCACAGCAACCAAACCTGTTACACCGTCTTAAAAGTAAGTTTTATAAAACATGGCATAATGGAAGTGTCCGAGAGTAATAACTATAATCCAAAAATTCAAAAAATCGATAGTATTTAAATTCATGCAATTTAAGTGATCAGTCTATTAGGTGTAGAAGTGTAATAACTCTAAGAACTTTTTTTTTGTAATTGATGTTGATCTCCGCCATCAAAGCAATGTAATGCCATTACGGCCCATGTGGTTACACACAGCATGTCTCCCGAGTCTACACACGAGTGTTTTATTCCTCTTATACCACAGCAATTACAATTATTATTATTTTTATTTAATGATGACATATTGTCCTTAGACAGCTATGCACCATAAAGTTCAAGTTCAAGTTCACTTTACTGTCAGATGTTTTCAGAATACAAAGTGTGTCTGTGTGTGTCTGTGTGTGTCTGTGTGTGTGTGTGTCTGTGTGTGTGTCTGTGTGTGTGTCTGTGTGTGTGTTTGAGTACTATAATTGTACAGTGTGTATGGAGAGAGTTTACATAAGAGGGGAAAAAGCATTGTGCAAGTTGAGATTGAACATAGATAGGATAGTGCGACTTGTGTAATATGGCTAAAAAAAATGTGTGTGTGGTATGTCAAATCACGTTCATCACGACGACTACACACCTTCACTAACATGACATGTGTAGTGACTTTTTGTACGGCTGATGTATGTGGTGAAACGTTGTCTTTTCACTCCGATCTTTAGATACTCTAAATGGCTGCGAGGAAGTCTGGATCAGATCTCCACAACAATGGTGAGTTACCGAGCTCTCAGTCTCTCTCTGTGAGATTTTTTTTTTGGCTGTTTAGTTATTTACTTCACCTACTTTCTCCCCTTGTATCTTCATATCTAGGACCTGTCAGCTACCTTGATGATGTTCCTTTCAAGCTCAATGAGAAGTTTCGCTGCCCAGCAAAAGTGGGTCTGCCCATTGGCTTCTGTCTGCCCGACTGTAACGCTTTGCTATCGGAGATGCAGGTTAGTCTGGCTCCTGTTTTTTTTTTTCTTTTTTTTTCTTTTACACAATAAACGGCTGGTGACAGTGAGGCAAGGTATTTCGCAAAACCGCTGCAGAGTGTTCCATTACCGAGAACTATCTATTGAGTTCATCACACCAATCCATTTATGGTCACAGTTAAATCAATATAGCTCGAAAAATAGTCATTGATGCCAACACATCTCAGAGAAACGTTAATGTTCTTGCTGGTTTTGTTTTGTTTCTACTGTCTAGTTTTGCTTAAGTGATTAACAACAGTAGCTTATGCTTAACATTAGATCTGGGCAACATATAAGGAATAAATGTTCAAGAGTGTGCATTTATAGAAAATAATCAACAATGGAGTGGTGAGAATGCAGCCTCATAAGAAGCAGCGTTATAATCACCACCCTGACATTAATCTATTTTTCGGGTTATCGTAGTGCAGGGTTTCACAAAATAAAAAGAATATGGTGGTATACAATTACTAACGTAAAATTTAAAATGTCACATTTTAAAACATTTTATCTGTCAATATTTCATGTGTTCATAGCTATTTTTAAAGTTATGGGAACATGAAACAAAAGCCTGTTTTGAAAAGAAAAATTCAAATTACATCTTAATTACAAAATGCTGACACTGGAGACTCCTTCCAAAAATGTTAAATAAATGATTCTTGTCTAAGAAGTGTTCTTCCAATTAAACAAGTGTTTTCTGTATTTCTTTCCCCATATGTAAAGTCTAATTCCTAAAGTATTTGGGTAACATTTCTGTAGCTGATCATATCACATTGTCTCTCCAACAGTATGACTTCGGTCTAGAGAAGCTGAGTGTGTGCTGGGGGGACGAACTGGCCAAGGCGCGAGCTGCTGAGGCTCAGGAAGCTGAATCCAGGCGGGCGGAAACCGAAAAAGACAGACAGGCTGCCTTACAGGACAGTGATGCTGGATTGGCTGGTGGAAAGAAAGCCCGTCCCGCTGAGGAGCAGGACCTCCTCCCACCGGCGCTGAACCCGGTCCTCGCAGGTCTACGGCACAACGCTATCCTGACCCCGCTGCCGGCCCCGAGCTTCGGTCCAGCACAACCAGCAGCCAGCAACCCTGCTCCTCAGAGCCTCAATCTAGCCGACTTCGAGCGGGAGGAGGACCCCTTCGACAAGCTGGAGCTGAAAACTCTGGATGACAAAGAGGAGCTCCGGAGCATCCTCCAGAGCCAGCCGCAGACATCAGTGTCTGTCTCGACTCCTGAAAGCACTGGTGCAGAAGACAGTGGTGCACCACCTCAGCAGGCCAAAGTGGGTATCTTCCATAAACCCAATGGACTGGTGGGACTGCTGGACTTGGAGCAGGCCGTTGGTGGTGTGGTAACCTCCAGGGGACAGATTGATGCTGAACGCCCCTGTAACATTCGCTCACTGACTTTCCCCAAGCTGTCTGACCCAGGAGATTCCCCCTCAGACCCTCCCTTCACTATATATCCAGCAGCCCCACAACGAAGCTTACCCAATGGTACTCCACTATCCCTGCTGAGATCCACACCACATACCAGTTCTACACTACCAGTAGAGTTACCAGGCCATGCACCAAATGGCGCACCAAATGGCACACCAAAGCAGGTACTGGACAAGAGTTGTCATTTCTTCTCTGACAGTAACCACATCAGACTGATGTTTGAGGTTTGATCGTTTACTGGTCCACACTATCTACTAGGAACGTAGCAAATGGGTGTGTATGTGCATGAAACAGACCCACAATTTCAGCAAAAAGCGACATTTGTATTTCAGTTTTCTCAAGTCTTTGACAAATCCAAACACTGACTCAGATGATTCCTTGGACCAATCCTACAGCATGTGTGGTGACATTTCTGCAGTTCCCCATTCATAACTTTAGTACCTACTTCAGTTCCCATTTACTATTTGACACATGAAAATATAAAAAAACAAACATGTAACCGTGGTTTTATCTGTCATGTACATCCACATTAAATTTGTATAGGGACATTGCAAAGAAAAATAAAGCTCGGAAAGAAATAGTAGAGATCACGGGTGCCTCTGGTGATTGTACGCTTAATCTGGGAATGAAGTTAGTGTGAAGCCAAGCATGTACCTTGTAATTCAATCAACCAATTTTCATACCAATTAGCGCATTATTTAATTAGTGTCTAACTAGTTAGCTTTAGAAGCGTTGCGTAGCTGATACCATGACCATATGTATTTGCCACCTGATAATGTGAACATGAGTTAAAGTTCAAAACAAACAGAGAGACAAGAGAGTCAGCTAGGGACGCCGACCAGGAGGGAGTATGGGCCGTGGACACTCGCCTCGCGTGGTCACTCTCTCTCCCAGCGAGCGTCAGTGTGTGGAGACTGTAGTAGGCATGGGCTACTCTTACGAAGGCGTCCTCAAAGCCATGCAGAGACAAGGGCAGAACGTCGAACAGGTTGGCTTACGTTCAGCTTTTCGAAAGCTCCAGTAAACAGGAAATGATTCATGTATGGGATCCTATCCCTGGTCTAGTCAGTGAAAAAAAAAACACTTTTTTTGTCTTGCTATTGTGGCTGATTTCTAAAGGATTTGTCCTCCGTTCTCAGGTGCTGGAGTATCTTTTTGTCCACAGTCGACTGTGTGAGCGAGGCTTCGATGCCACAGCGGTGGAAGAATGTTTGGAAATGTACCAGTGCTCAGAGGAAAAGGTTTGTCTGTTATCACACTTGTACACAAAGGATAGTGAGTATGTTTACACCGTACAAAATCTGATAACTACAAAAAATAGACATTTTGGTAGTTTAGGGATGCTTCATTAGGGAAACTGGTGTTCAGTATCAGTCTGACAGCATGCTCATTTACTCATACTCATAAAAAAAAGCTCTGTACTATGTGATGGAATCCGTTCCGTCCATTCCAATGTTGTCTCGCTAATGAACAGACGACACGAAATGACAGCAATCTGGATTATTTCACGCAGAGCAGAGCAGACTGTAAACTGTGCTCTGTGACAAATCTCAAGAGAAGGAACTACAGCATTTTTCTGTAATACAAGAAACCTGATAATCTGATAAGTAACCCAAAAACGTGTTTTACAGATATTAAGTCTATCCATAAACTGATAAAAAGTACGACATGTCTTTATTTAATAATTAAGAAATTATTGTTGGCAAAGTGCTGTTGTATAAGAGGAATAAAACACTTCAGGATATGGAGCTATAAGAAAATAATAAGCTTCAGGGTCCGTTTTCATGAAGTCAAACGTAGCCCGGTGTAGTGTAGTGAGGTAGCGACTAAACAAAAGGGATATTGTAGTGAAGTGAAAGTGTTTTATTCTTTGTTTACACTCTGGTGAAAATGTAGTAAGCAGTACTTTTCAGTGTACAAACACTTGCCACTTGCTCAATGTTATGTCTTTTGTAACTTTTTTTGGTATGCACCTGGTAAAGTGGACATAATGTAGGTCTTTTAAGGTATATACCTGGACCTGATTCTGTAAACTCTCAAAGTCTTCGCACGTGAGCGTTATAATTGACACAACAGTGAAAGAAAAAGTCCGAGACGTCAATCTGCAGTTGATGTCTCGGTTCAGTGAGATGGGCTTTGAGAGAGACACCATTAAAGAGGTCCTTTTAGTGCACAATAATGACCAGGACAAAGCTCTGGAGGACTTAATGGCTCGTGCGGCTGCAAGCTGAACCAGAGCAGTGTCTCCTCCTTGATCCGCCCCTCCTTTACTCTTCAATACTGCGTCCACTGAGAGAGGGAGAGAAGGAGAGAGGTGGGGTGGGGGGGAGTGTGTGAGTAAGAGCAGCAGAGGAAGGAGTGTAGTGAGGGTGTCTGAGACCGGACAAGTGAACACATATCCCTTAAAAAAAACAAAACAAAAAAAAAATGCTCTTCAAGGTAGGGTTCGATCGGACCATTCATCCGACCTCAGACCCTATTAAGTGATCTTTGTGTGATTGTGGGTAAGAGGACACTGAGCTGTCCTTCTTTCTCCATCACCATAGAAACAGGTGGACGTGGGGCGGTGCCTAGGACACGGGCCTGAGAGGAGCGCAACGGGAGCGCGATTCCACAAGAAATGGACTCACAGCTACGGCGCTGCTATGTCTTTCATAAGTGATGAGAACTTAATACTCGCTCATACACATGCCATGTCTGACCAGAGACCTTGAAGTGCCCTTTCTGTTCTTGCTGCCGCCTGGCTTTCATTTGATTTTCTTCCACCTGTCTCTGCTGTACGTCATTTTAATCATATGTTCATCTGTTCAGCTGTTTAACAAACAAAAACAGACATTTTGTTAGAGATCTGGTTTATTTGCCCTCTGCTATAGGAACTGTGTTAACAGAGCTAATGACCACAGTGCATTGAGAGAAACGAGACGAAAAAACAGGAGAATGGAAAACCCGCAGCCGAACAGCTTTTACACTGGAATGGAAAGAGAAACTGGTGTGTTCCTGGAAATGCAATATTTATGTGTGTCAATGCTTCTTCGTACAAATGACATGCAAGGCTGAAAAGGCACAGAGAATCACAGATATTAATATAAGCGTATTTAAATTTGTTCAAGATACACTGACACCTTCAATCTGTAATAAAGACTTGGAAATTCTTTACCATTATCTCGAGGATGTGAAATGTACACTGAAATGCTCACATACAACCATTCACTTGACCACCTGCTCATAGTGGTGCCAGTGGCATTTAGCGCTCGCGTCATCTCTACATAAAGAGGGCGATGCAGCAGCGCTTTAGTCTGTCCAGTTCTCTCAGCTCCTTGTTTGTACACTCTGGTCAAACTTCCACAGCGTCAACTTTCATGCTAATACCGCTGCTAAACACTAACGCACTCGCGCTAATTATCATGTCCAGTAACTATCCGAGCCAAGTCAACACAACTGCATTGTATAGCTGCATTGCATTCTGGGACTTTGATTCCAGATGTTTGCTGTCTCCATTACTTCCACACTGGATTTCTCATTAATATGATGGGAAAACAGTGAGCAAGAAAAGAAGCTCTTGTGCTTTTGTTTAGGGAACTAATAATGAAACCTGACCTTTATCACTTGTGCTTGAGACTGTTGATATAGGTTTAGTTTGAAATACACAGGAGTATTGCTTTAATTTACTCAGGATATTTGTTTTCTCATAATGTTTGTTCATCAGGACAACCAGTGTTTTAAGTCGATCATAAAAATTCTCATAACGAGTCGTCAAGATGTTGAAGTGAAGGATCTTTATTCTAAATAACCAACCTTTACTCGATCTTGGCATAGTGGAGGCTGATGTATAAACTCTGTTAGATCTAATGGTGCAAGTTTCTTGGCTCTATGGAAAATTGAGGTTTCAAAGAACAATGAATTATACTTTTTATTCATCTATAGATGCATTTAATCAAATCCAGTTAGCTCGTCTCCCTTTTTTCTCTCTCTTGACCATGAAAGATAGAAACTGCAGCTTGTTACAGAGAAACCAAGAAAGTGCAAAGTCCTGTCTTGAAGACTTTCCTGCGGAGGAAAACTTCTGACCGTTACAAGGTGCCGACACTGGAGACTCCTTCCATAAATGTCAATAAATATCTCCTAACAGAAAGCTCACCATATGGAGAACGAGTGCATTAATATAAATGTGATTTGGCTTGCAGCTGGCGCTACTGTCAGAGCTGCTGTTATAGAAAATTAGACTGGAATTTTTTATTTTTTTTTATTTATTTCCAACTGTCCAGGTTTGGTGAGTCTGTGCCCCCTGTAGCTTTCTGTTCTTGGGTTACACGAGTGGACCCTAATAACCAAGACTAAGACTAAGGTCTTCTGTTTTTGTAACCTCCGCCATAAGGTTTGATATATTGCGTGTTCTGAGATGCTTTTCTGCTCACCATGGTTGTAAAGAGTAGTTTTTTGAGTACTGTAGCCTTCTTGTCAGCTTGAAAACGTCTGGCCATTCTACAATGAGCTCTCTGTGGACTGTGCCTCGCTTGGATTGGTTTTTATTTTTTGTTATTGTTTTTTTTTTTTCTTTGCACTATTCTGTATAAAAATTAGAGACCATTGAGTGTGAAAATCCAGGAGATCAGCAGTTTCTGAAATACTCAAACCAGCCCAACATTCATGCCACGGTTAACGTCAGAGAGATCACAATTTTGTCTTCATTCTGATGCTCTTGACCTATATCTGCATGATTTTATGCATTGTGCTGCTGCCACATGATTCTCTGACTGGATAACTGCATAAATGAGCAGGTATACAAGTGTTCCTATTAAAGTGGACATTGAGTGTGTATGTATGTGTGTATATATACACACACACACACACACACACACACACACTACATAGCCAGACGTTTGTGGACAAGACTGGTAGTGTAGGTATACACGAAAAACTTGTAGGGTAAGGAAAGGAAAAGGAAATTTACTTATGTAGATAGTGACTGGTAAACACTGGAAAGATGCATGGACGTTGTCTCTTTCCCACCTGTATTAAAAGAAATGACCCGCCTTCAACTCTACGATTGGTTAGTACTTGGTCCTCGACGATGAATTGTCCAATCAGAGCGAGGAGTATATATCCGTACAAGCTGTTAGCCAATGAGCGGGATTTATCTGAATACGGGTGGGAAAAACGGTTTTTTTTTTTTTGGCTGACGTTTGACCTGAATAACGTACGGCGCTGCCGTTGGTGATGACGTTTGAATAGGAAAAAAACAACAACTGACGGCGATGACGTCACAACGATGGGCGGAGTGAGTAACGAAGCACAAACATTTCAGCCATAGCAACTGGGCTAGTTGACACAAGGCCTCAGAGGGCATTAATATCCACATCACTTAAATAAACCCCTCCGCCGCCAGCGCCGTTATATGCCCCACTTCTCAGCGTCGCCCGTACTGCCCTCCATGTGGGTGAGGGACCTGTGTGTGTCGGATTATGGCGAGAAAAACAGTTAGCAGGAAAAGGAAGGCAGGGGAGCTCAAGGAACAACAGGTAGGTCTCGGCTAAACCGGGCTACTGGATAACGCAGCTAGCATTAGCGCTGTTTAGCTAGCTAGCATTAGCGCTGTTTTTAGCTGGTTTGTATAGACTATAACCTGGCATACCATTAACTGACAGCCCTCTAAAGACGTTTATTGGCTAAAAGCACACATCTAATATTGACCAAATTATCTACCCCATACTAATAACAACGAGTGTCATGTTGCTAACAGTGACCGGCTAGCTGGCTAGCTAGCTCTATAGTGTTATTCGGGTATTCTCATAATTCATTGAATGCTTGTGGACAAGTTAAAAATAAATACATTTAAACATAACCGTCTCTCCATGTAAAAGCAACACCTCGAGTGAATCCAACGCTTAATACCTGAGCAAACGGTTATGTAACTAGGCTAACACCTCTGACCCTGATTAGCTAGGTTAACGTGCTAGCATACATGAGAAGCTAGTTAATAAATAATAAAGCTGCTGAGTTAGCTAGCTAGAGCTTAAAAAAAAGCTGAGCAAGGAATAATATGTGGGCTCTTTCAGGTCATTCTTATTGGTGGTGGCTAGCTAACGTTAGCTAGCTTTAGTGTTGATTACAACCTGCTAATTTGGTCTAAATTCAGTGGTGATCTTAATATTTGTAAATGATGCGTTTGTGAATCAGTGATCTTTAATTTATCCCCCCCCCCCCAAACAAAAAAAAAACTAAATAAATAAAATAAATAAGACATGAAGAGGGAAATTGAGCCATTTTTTACTATGTTTAGTGAAGTCTGTTTTAAAGGGAAAGCCCACCCTGAAACACTTGAAATATGTTTATGTTGGAATATTTGTGAAGTACTTCCTAAAGTTTAAGTTCCTAAAAACACTCACCACTTTTCTGTGACATTTGATGGACACTGTTTTGATTTATTGTATATTTAACACACACACAAAAAAACATCTAATTGTTGATATGACAAAGTTTTCTGTAAAGAGACACTTATTTAACATTTAAGGAAGGAGTCTCCAGTGTCAGTTCTTTGTAACTGTCAGTAGGTTTTCTTTAAGACTGAGGACTTTTGCTTTGCATGACAAGCTGTTCGGGGTGTAACGATTCGATTCACGATATTGCGTTTAGGAGTCGATTCAATTTGACTCTCAGGAAATTTGAATGAAGAAAAATTATGACTGAATTAAGACTTAAACAATACAAAACATTGTGCATTTTTGTCTGTATAAAACTAAATAAAGTAAAAATTGCTACGAACAGAAGTTTACATTATAAACAAAATGTACTACAGGTTCACCATATCTTAGAAATAAATGGAAAAAAAATTCCCAAAGATTTTGATTGAATTAACAAAGTGATTGGCACAGGAACTTGGAACATAATGAGCTCTGTAGCAGAAAAAGAGCTCCAAAGTCGGCTAAAATGGCAGATTCCAGCAGCCTCTTTCTAGGGCAGCGTAGATTACAGAGGCATGGAGAGGGTGTTGTTTGAAAGCTACTGAGGAGCTTTTCTTAACCGTTATAACATGATCATAAAGTATAAAATATAATGTGTGTTGGTTGTTGCAGTCCGTGGCTATCGGGCTATCAGTCACTTCACAAGTGCTGGTGATTCTCGCCGGCTCTCCATGGAAGAACGCAATCATGTGACCAGCGTGTTCTTTATGTTTTAACTGTTCAGGCTTTGTAGATTTGGACCCCTTCATTAAATCATTAATTAATATTTAATTAATTAATTGATATCGCACATTTCCTCGATGCACATTGTCACATTTTTGCATCGCAATACATCGTTTCATTATGTATCGTTACATCCCTGCAGTTAACTTGAAAAGAGAGACTAATAAGTGAATGACGTTTTATAGCTGTAAAGCCTAAAATCCTGAAGCCTAATTGAAATCAGTTTTTGTCTTTGCCTCTGAGCTAAGACTCTGTCTCATTAAGAGGTGAGACAAGTGCAAGTAAGCTTGTCAGACAAGTGACATTTTCGACCAACGTAACACTGTGCCAGAAGCTTTCAAACGTTGCACCCTTTTCCGCGCTGTTCAACCACGTAAGAGTGTGGGTGTATTTGTTTCCAGTCATAAAAATTAGATGTACAAAATACGCAAGTATGTTACAAACACAATACAGAGATTTAACCCTTCGTCCAAATACTGGAATCTCCACTCCGGCTGCATTCTCTTTTGTTTGTGTTGTTTGAAGAGCGTCATCGTCACAGGGTTTCTTCTGAACCACTAGCTATTCGTCATGTGCTATAACGCTATGACCTTTTTAAGACTGCTTCCTTAAATGTTTGCTTATTTATTTATTATTATATTTTTAAATAAAAACTAAAAGGGAGACATTGCCCATCAGTAATCACCTGATAACCTCCTGAGAGCTCATGCTTCTTTCACAAGTGGTGTATTGTGGCAGGAAACACACACACACNTGGCAGACTCGGCATACAGCGACGTAACCTCAAATATCTTTTTATTTCTGCTGTAAAGGTGCTTTCAAATGAACTGCATATGACTTCATCGCAGACTGCTTGTTCTGCCATTGGAGCTCTGGCAATTTTCAGTAACTGGTGTCTGCAGAAGAGGGAAAAAATGTCTCAAAGCCAGCCTGAGCCTTTTTAGTTGTTTATTGACTGGATGTTCCATGTGGCAGCACCTCATCCCAGGATTAGACTACGTTCATTACTGTGTACAGATTTTTTTAAATTTCTATTTATTTATTTTTAACATAGACTGTTTAAAAGCATGCTTAAGATTCTCACCTGGCTGCTTGGATATAGGTCAGGTGGCTGTGTGTACAGTGAGTGGATTTGCTTTACTTTATTTGTGCAATATTTATTTTTCCCTGCTTCCCTGATAAATTATCGAATTTTTACCAGCTGTGGGGTCACAAAAACTCAGCTGGATGGAACATTTTTAAGTGATTCTGCAGAAACGTACAGTGAAAAATACCCACAACAGTACACTTTCTATATATAGTTCTTTTACAGATCAGTTGCGTAAAGATCATATGGGCGACATTTTCACTGTTCTGCTGCTGCTCGGTGTTTGAGCGCATCACAATCACTTTCTAATGATCATCACCACCATTAACGTTATTTGTAAAGTGTTAGATTTGAGACTTCACTGTAAATCTGTTTAATCTTTGTAGGTTCGAAATGGTGTTTTGACATTTTTGGTCGAGATACGTATTTTGATGGCATCATTAATAAAAAAAAAATTGGATGCACCTCCTGTCAATCATTTTATAGACATTATATGGGCCACCTAAGATCCTGGGGGCAGAGCTTCATGGACATGGACCAGAATCGTTCATATGTGGAATACACTTAACCATTTTTTTTCTTCTAATCTCGAAAAAAAAAAAAAGGACTAACCTTGACTAACACACCTTTAATGGACTGGCTATATAACACATAGTTGTGTAGTATGTTGTGTAACTTTGCGCCGTACATTGAGCTTATATTTTTAGATATTTCGCTCTTACCATATCAGCTTCTATTGTTGGTTATTTTGATGAGTGTGTACCAGTACATGATCGCATGAATTAGGTCTCAAGCTTTACCTATTCCTGTAGAATATTCATGTAAAAAAAGTAGTTTTTAACACTACTAGGTTTAGATTTGCTCAAAATGTTAATGATATTTTATTTTAGGCAGTCATTTTCCCTAATTGGTTGTAAGAAAAAAAAAGTTTACTTGCTGTACAGCAGTCAGTTGCCTGCACTGTCTTGTTAAAAATGTTAACACCGTCTGTTTCTGTTATAAATTTATTTAGTGTTTGTCAAATTGCTGTAAAAATATTCACTGGATTAAATGAAGGTGCGATATGAACGAAGCTCATTAACAGAAGATCCAGGCTCACTAACCACATCTTTATCTTCCCTCTTGACAGCTTGATTGGTGCCAGTCTGTGTATAAGCGTGCCCGCGTATCCTCCTCATCACGTCATGCCCAGCAGTGGTGGCAGGGCCGTCAGTCAATGGTGTCCGCCATCCGCGGACGGGAATTTCGTCCACAGAAGCAGCACGAATGGAGGTTCCAGCGCAGCTTGCGTGGCTTCGCAGCAGGGCGCATCCCAGGAATCCTCCGAGAGCGCGAGTTCTCCCTGGGCTGCCTCAACAAGGTGTTTGCCTCTCAGTGGCTCAATCAGCGTCAGGTGGTGTGCGGGACCAAGTGCAACACGGTGAGAATATGTTCCTCAGTGTAACATTTAGGCTGCTTCTCTCTCTCTCTCTCTGTTTTACTTCCCGTCCTCACTTCTTAGCTCCTTGCTTTTTGTCACAGTATTTGATGTATTTTGTTGAAATTTGTCACTATAATTTGTTTAGTTTTTTTGACCAGAAGAATACTGCAAGTATGATTTGTTTTCTGTTTGTTCAGCTGTTTGTGGTAGACGTGCTCACGGGCCAGATTACCCGGATCCCGATGCTGAAGGACAGAGAGGGACAGGGCGGAGGCTCCCTGGGCATGAGTGTGATGGGCAACCCGGTCTTTCAAAACCCAGGACTAGCTGGTGGACTGGATGCCCAGCAGGGCTGTGGCATCCACGCCATCGAGCTCAACCCTTCACGCACCCTACTGGCCACTGGAGGAGACAACCCGAACAGCCTGGCTGTCTATCGACTGCCCACACTAGACCCCGTCTGCGTCGGCGATGTGAGTCTGCCTTTAGTGGACATCTTACAGTTTTACTTTGCAGGTCTATTAGTCTTTATCGCCAAATGCTAAATGAAAAATGTATGTTCGAATTTTATGTTCTCTGTTTATGCATTTTATTTAAGCTTAATTAGAATGAGAAATATTACTCCTTTTTTTATTTTCAGGATGGTCACAATGACTGGATCTTTTCCATCGCCTGGATCAGTGACACCATGGCTGTATCAGGTAACAGGCTTGCATTCAGCCTGTTTAATGGCTGCATGCCCGGCAGATTTAATCCTTCATACAGCAAGTCTATGTTCCGGAGAAAATGAAAAACAGCAGCTATTAGCTGACCGCGGCCTTTTTTTGAGTAAAAAATAACCGCTGCCTGCAGCACTGTTTGTGCTGACGTACTTATAGGCTCACACGTTATGAATACTTATTGTTTGTATATGATTATGACAAAGTGCAACGCATGTTTCCAGCACAGCTCATATATGCATTTATTGACAGCCACAAAACTCCCTAAAAGTGCAGAGACAGCTGGGAGCACCAAAAGTCAGAAGTGGACTTTATTTTGACTTGAAATGATTAATTAGGATAAAGCCTGAGAGGCAGAATTGGCAATTATATTGACTCACTACTATGCAAAAAAAAATATGTATGCACTGATCAGCCATAACATTAAAACCAGTGACAGGCAAAGTGAAGAACATTGATTATCTTTTTACATTAGCACCTGTCAAGAGGTGGGATATATTAGGCCACAAGTGAACAGTTGGTTCTCGAAGTTGATGTGTTGGAAGCAGGAAAAATGGGCAAGCGTAAGGATCTGGTTGACTTTGGCTAGATGACTGAGTCGGTGCATCTCTACAACAGCAGGTCTTGTGGGGTGTTTCCCGGTATGCAGTGGTTAGTTCCAACCAAAAGTGGTCCAAAGAGGGACAACCGGTGAACTGGTGACAGGGTCATCGGTGCCGAAGGCTCACTGATGTGTGTGGGGAGTGAAGGTTAGCCGGTCTGGTCCAATCCCACAGAATTGTCACTGTATTACAGATTGCTGAAAAAATTAATGCTGGCTTTGAGGGAAAGGTGTTAGAACACACAGTGCATTGCAGCTTGCTGTGTAGCTGAAGACCGGTCAGAGTGCCCATGCTGACCCCTGTCCACCGCTGAAAGCTCCTACAATGGGCACGAGAGCGTCAGAGCTGGACCATGGAGCAATGGAAGAAAGTGGTCTGGTCTGATGAATCATGTTTTCTTTTACATCATATGGACGGCCGGGTGAGTGTGAGTCGCTTACCTGGGGAAGAGATGGCACCAGGATGCACTATGGGAAGAAGGCAAGCCGGCAGATGCAGTGTGATGCTCTGGGCAACATTCTACTGGAAACCTTGGCTCCTCGCATTCATGTGGATGTTACTTTGACACGTACCACCTACATAAACATTGTTGCAGACCAAGTACACGCCTTCATGGCAACGGTATTCCCTAATGGCAGTGGCCTGTTTCAGCAGGATAATGCACCCTGCCACACTGTAAAAATCATTCAGGAATGGTTTGAGGAACAAAGAGTTCAAGGTGTTGACGTGGCCTTGAAATTCCCCCAGATCTCAGTCCAATTGATCGTCTGTGGGATGTGCTGGACAAACAAGTCTGATCCACGGAGGCCCCACCTCACAACTTCCAGGACTTGAAGGATCTGCTGCTAACCTCTTGGTGCCAGATTCCACAGCACACCTTCAGAGGTCTTGCGGAGTCCATGCCACGACGAGATGTTTTGGTGGCACAAGGGGAACCTACACAATATTAGACAGGTGGTTTTAATGTTATGGCTGATCGGTCTATAATATGGGTTTAACAACATGTTTTTGATGGTATTCATGGCCTAGGTCCTTGACCTAGTGAACTAGCATGAGGAGGTGTTTTTGCTCCGAAGCACTTGTATAAATTGCTCTGGATAATGGCTTCTGCTAAATGCTGTAATAAAAATAAGCAATTTAATCTCACCAGTATATTCCATATGTAAAAGTACAGTAATTCATGCAAACTATATGATCTGAAGTTGACAAGTTAGGATTTGCATTAGTTAGTCTTCTTAAGCATAAATTTGCACACACCCAGGAGTACAAGTAGGATACGGACGCTTTTCCAAATTTACAGGATTTTTATGAATACAGAGTTTGTTGTGTAAACATTCAGTGATTTATGCGTACAAATGACATACGCATAAACCCATTCGTATCCAGCTTGATTAACGAAGCCCATCGTTCAATGTTTCAGCAGGATACTAAATCTGAGTCAAGAAAATGTAACGCTTGCTCGAGATTTAACTATTAATCATAGCCGTGTGTTGGTTTATTTTTGTTTGTCTTAAACCAACCAAAATTGAAAGGTATTATTAATATGTAACGTATCATAAAATATTTAGAATATACGTGGTTAAAAAAAAGTCAGTCTGCTTTCTAACCTTTCTAGCCAAGTGTGATTTTTCTCACACAGCGAATGTCGAGCATAATCAGTTCAGTGTGTAACCGGAGATAGACTTGTCAGTGTCTGTGATGCTCCTGTGCCGCAGTTAGAATCAAATCTTTAAATGCAGTTTTGTCCCTTTTGACTTTTCAGGGATTCGAACATTTAAAATGCTGAGACTTCACTTGCGATTAAAGATGCATGCAAAAGAGAAAGATATCTCAGTTGAGGAAAGTCTGAAGTGTTTTTTGTCAGAATTTGAGTTTTCCCACGCCAATACATTCTTCTTTGACATTCTGTGATGCATTATCTGTTTTATCCCTTTGTCGATCACATATCAAATCTTTTCTCATCGGCGTGTTGTATGTCAGGTTCTCGGGATGGCTCCATGGGTCTGTGGGAGGTCTCTGAAGAGGTGCTAAGTCTAGCAGAGAAACAGCAGGTTGAGGAAGGAGTCCCCAGCTACGCCCACATCTCCCACCGTGCCCTTAAAGATATCCCTAAGGAGTACACCCACCCGTATAACTGCAAAGTGCGCGCCCTGGCCTTCAATAACAGCCATAAGGTCAGTCTCTGTCCTCATCGCTTCTACTGGATTTATAAATTATGTAAATGATGCTTTAGCATTATATATTTGTATGTATATATAATGCTATGTTGCTTTTGCTCTGTCAGGAGCTGGGTGCTGTTTCTCTAGATGGATATTTTCATTTATGGAAGGCGGAGGACAACCTGTGTAAGGTAGCGTGTTCTTCTTTCTGCAGCACAGCCGTCTCCTACGTTCTTTTCCTGTAAGCATGTAAATATCTCATTCTTATTATTATGCTGTTCTTGGTTTTCAGGAGCTCTCTACGAAACTTCCTTACTGCAAGGAGAACGTGTGCCTGGCGTATGGACTGGACTGGTCTGTGTACGCGGTCGGCTCCCAGGCACACGTGTCCTTCCTTGATCCTCGGCAGTCTTCCCAAAACATCAAGTCTGTGAGCTCCAGAGAACGTGGCAGTGGTACGTTCCACGATCATCCTTATTCCGACTCTTGTCAGAGTCTTTATGTCGTCACTAAATCCTGTATATGTGTCATGTGTGAGCAGGAATTCGCTCCGTCAGCTTCTACGAGCACATAGTGACAGTAGGCACAGGCCAAGGCTCCCTGCTCTTCTACGACATCAGGGCTCAGCGTTTCCTTGATGGTCCATCCAATTCACCCGGCGGGTACCGGAAGACCCCTGCAGACGGCATCCTCAAGCTCACCACAGGCCGAGGCTGGCTGGTACAGAGCTGTTTGCTATAATATAATCTTATGTAATGTATATGCGTATGCCTGCACATACATAATACAGACATAGATTCACGTTGTGTGTTTATTAGGCAGAAATCTGGGCATGGTGAAATTCTCTGGCTGTTCTTACCTTCTAGGAGGATCTTGTCAAGATTACATGACTGCAGAACCTTTTTTTTTTTTGCTTTTATTTCATTTGTTTTCATACTTTATCCTAAATAGTAATTAACAATACTAGACCAATGGTATTAGTATTTAGAACATGATTGACCAGTTTTGCGGGGGGCATCTTTCTCTCTGTCTCTCCCCCTTTCTTTCTCTGTCTGTCTCTCCCTCTCTTTGTCTCTGTCTCTTTTTCTGTCTCTCTTTCTGTCTATCTGTGTGTTTATCTCTCTGTCTTTCTTTCTCTTTGGCCCTGTTCACACCTGGCATTAACATGCGTCCTGGGTGGACAGTGGACACAAGTGGGACAGCCGAGACGCATATCCGTTCACACCTGGCATTATGAACGAGTCTCCAGTGACCACTTGTGATCAGATTTCATACATCGTTTCCCCTGGAGAAAGGCTGTCACGCACATTTTATCACAGCAGCCTTCCTCTGCATTTATTTTCAGGCAGAAATGTCCCACGAATCATATTTCATGTTACTGTATGATCTGTTTCAAACATTTTAAGTGCGTGAAAAGGAAAGTGCTAAGGAAGCTTATAAATGTGTGAGAGATGAGACGACAAATGGCAGCTGCTTTCGTCACTGCCGTTACAGCAGCGTTTTTATCCGTTAGCCTAGCAGCAGAAAGCTCTACCATTGATTTGATTTACGATTTCCAAACAGTCTTGCGATGATTACATTCTTTCCGTCTAGGTCAGTGATGCAGTCAGTTTGTTGGTCCTCTGTTGCTGTGAAGCATCGAGATGCATTTGTGTTCATACTATAAATGTGATGTAGCCATATGCACCCCCAGAAAACCTCCGAATGTGGTTTAAGGGATTGGACCACGATCCGTTTTCAAGGCACGTCTGGCCCCGTTCACACCCGTACTTAGCACTGACTACTTACAATCCGATCGCCCAAGATGTCAGGTCTGAACAGGGCCTCTTTCTGTCTCTCTTTTTCTCTCTGCTTTTCTCGCTGTCTGTCTGTTTCTGTCTCAGTCTGTCTTTTGTCACTTTTAACACGATAAAAAATCAAGTTTAAGATCAAATCTGGTACTCCCAGTTCTTGGCTCGCGGAATTGGTCTTAAGAAACCTGAAACCTGAAACCTGCTTCTCAGGAACTGAGGAACCGGTAACTTGAAGAACGAGTTATTTCATTAGCAAATGAACAACTTAGATATGCGAAATAAACCTGTGCCTGAATGATGAGTTCTGATTAAGGTGTTCTCAGTTATTTGAGATATCAAGAAAGGTTTTGAAGCCTCCAGGGCATTTTGGATAAGGTTCATAAGCAACATTGTCCTCTTTCTTTTCTGTGTGTCCCCAGAACCATGACGAAACGTGGAGAAGCTATTTCTCAGATATCAGCTCCTTTCCCAACGCCGTCTACACACATTGCTACGATGACTCTGGAACCAAGCTGTTTGTGGCCGGTGGACCTCTGTGCTCGGGGCTACATGGAAATTACGCAGGCCTCTGGAGCTAGCTTTCTCCGCGCTCTCGCTGTCCCTGTTCAGCTTCACTATACATACTGATCATCATTGCAGCTCTCTGTCTGTCTTCTTTCATCTGTCCATTTCTGTTTTCACTGGACTCAAGAGCATCAAAATGCTTCTCCTCACCTTTTTTTTTTTTTTTTTTTTTAAATGTGGTGTATTAGTAAAAATTTGTCTGCCTCTTTTTTTCTAATTCATGTGCTGTCTTTCTTGGCTCCTCATTTCTCATTTCAAGTGTGTGATGAAGCAGAGTTTTGAGCAGCAGTGAGGCCAGTGCTCAGACCTAGTCCTCGGTCAGAGACTCGCCTCAGAACTCTGACAAAGTGTAAAGATATTAAACTATTTAACAGCCTCTCCAGGACCTTGGATGCTCGCTTTGGTTTGTACTGTTTTTGTTTTGCAGCATTTGGTGTAATGGAGGCTGTTATTTTAGTATGGACTGTTTGATGAGCCCGTGATCTGCCATGCTCTTGCTTGCAGTGGACTGAAGTACATAGAAGAAGAGCGGGGGAAAAAAAGACTGTCTGGTAGCAGACTGGTAGCAGAACTTAACTTTTAGTTTTGTTGTGCCATATTATGCCATGATGATCACAGAGGGACTGACGATTGCAAACAGACAAAGGCCCAGAGATGATGTCTGAATGAACCACGGACATTGCCGTCAATGGATATTGTTTTTGTTTGTTTGTTTGTTTCCTCTGATAGTGGGTGAAGTATGATTTTTATTTTGATTGTGTCTTTTTGCTTTGTAAGACTAACGCACACATCACATTGGTAATGCTGTTATTATTATTTTTTTTTTCCTTTCAGCCGCGATAATTTATTTCCTGCCCTTGTATGTCACTAGCGCTCATGCTGCTGAAGTACAATCATTTTCGTTAGCAGTGTTGCTTCTGAGCTCCAGTCAGGGGAAGACGATTCAGCTCCTCTTCCTCTCTTTTTGAGCAGAGGCAGGGCAGTAGTCCGTTACATTGTTGCCTTTCCTGAGTCTTTCTGTGAAAGACTTTTGCGAGTCGACTTTTCTTTTTAAACATGAAACCTTCATGGATCATTGCTAAGAAAAAAAAAAAAAAACTAGAACAAATAGAACAGATTGTGGTTAAGACCCTATATTAAATGAATACCCATCACTTTTAAAATGTATTTTATATATAAATGTGTACACATATTTGGAAATCTTATAGAGAGAGAATACATTTTATGTAAATGTTTGCAAACTGTGTGTGTGTGTGTGTGTGTGTGTGTGTGTGTGTGTGTGTGTGTGTGTGTGTGTGTGTGTGTGTGTGCGGACTAACCGTCATTATTTGGTGGTGCCCTCTTTTTTTATACACACTACCTGATTGTTTTTACAACTTGCTGAGTCTGGAAAAAAAAATATGTGAATACAAGGCAAACCAATTCAAGAAACTGTTAAAGAGAAAATAATGAATAAAAGTCTATTGATGTATTTTTCTTCCATGTTTGATTTTGGATTGTGTCTTTATTTATGTGCACAGAGCTGCTTTGTTGGAGGTTTTTATTTATTTATTTATTTATTTTTATTTATTTTTTTTATTGCGTTAGAGCAGAATAGCATAAGGACGATATTAAAGGTTGGGGGCGCCGTGCACTCGACTGTCGTGTCGTGAACGCGCACAGCGCAGTTCAGCAATGCGCGTGCACGCCGCACTGTACCGTTCTGCAGCTGCAGTGCATGCGCTCTCCTGTTTAATAAGACTTATTAGTTATTTTATAGATAAAAGAACGTCATTTGTAAATAGAGGAGTGTTGCATAGAATAGTACTGGAATACGGAAATATATATTAATATATTTTTATATATGTCTTCTACATTAACAGACCTAAAACTGCATTCAAACTCCACTGTTCACTTCTGAAACTGCATTTATTATCTGATTAGAACGGATAAGTAATTATTAAAATTATTATTAAAAAACCCATGATCGTGTCCTTTTTAACTCATCAGTCAGTGATTTTTTTTATTTTTTTTTACCATACACTGTATTTATCGAGGATAAGGATAAGGAGCATACTGTGTGTGTGTGTGTGTGTGTGTGTGTGTGTGTGTGTGTGTGTGTGTGTGTGTGTGTGACAGCCTGTACTGTACTGTACACACACTCTCGCTATTTTTGTATTGTTTCCTTGCAAGCTGTGCGCGCGCTCCCGGCGCTGTTGTTCTGCGACGGCCGCGCGCCCGGTGTGTCACGTGACCGTGTCTGCTTGCTGCTGGGCTGAGGGAAGCGTGTTAGCAGGTAATAATATATTTATATAGATTTATATCTAAAAAAAAAAAAAAAATCAAACAAATCTCACATACTTTCATAAGTATCTCTTAGGCGTGTGGGTATAGGGCAGCGATGGATGGCGCGCTGATTGGGATGTTTCTTGTATTGTTCAGTGTGTAAAGGAATTAATAATGGGGAAATATTTGTGTGTGTGTTTTTGTGTGTAGTTTCTCCGCCGTCCATGTTAGCATGCTCCCGGCACAGTGCTAGCATCGTCTCCGGCTGTTCGGTGTGTGTGTGGGGGGGCCATTTTCTGGATAATGCCGCTGATAGGCCTGTCACAGTCTCGATCTGCGCTTCTCTCCTCGCTTAATTAGCGAGCAGTTCATTTCATTTCAACACCACAGTTGTGGCAAGGACGTTACTCGGTCGCGAGTTTCGACCTAGCCAGAGCTGGCTTAACTTAACTTCGTTAGTAAGCTAGCTAAACCCCAACAACCGAAAAGGAAATTAGACTTAGCTAGCTAGCAGCAGCAGCGAGTTAGCACCAGCCCGGACACAAAGGACTCCTGAATTCCAGCTAGCTTTAGCTTCCTAGCTAGCTGCTAGCTTTGCTAACATTGTTTACATTTCGGAATTGCGGTTGAAACATATTTATAAGCTACATTTTCACAAATATATATGTATTATAAAACAAAGCGTTGCCAGTGTGTCAACTCAGTGAGTCGACTCTTAATTGAACTGGTAAGAACGAGTTCGCCTGCTGAGTCGGTTCGTAGAAATGTTAGATGGAATAACAAACTCCATCCTTTGTTTGAGTCGTGACTTGCTTCAGCTTTCGTTTGTCTGTTTTATCTTACAAGATACAAGCTATGCTTTATATAAATATGACTTATTTACATGTTTATAAAAAGGAATCTGTGTATAAAAGTGTTGACTAAATAAATCTGCGTTGGCCCAGTGAGTTACCAAAGCTGCTTCTGACTTTGTTTTGGCAGACAAGACTTTTTCCTTTAGTTCTGGCAGAAATCAGAGAATTTTCTAGATTTTTTTTAGTGAAAATGTTAAAGTGTCTGACAGATTTATCCTAAGTGAGTGCTTAGAGACATGAGGCTTAATAAAGTTACATTTAAGCTGAGGCTTAAGTCAGGCTTTAGGATATGTATCTTCAGTTCAACTTTTATAAGGGTGAATATCCAGTACTTTGTTATTATTATTATTATTATTATTATTCATCTGTTTTTTGATACAAAACCAATATCAGAGGTCTTTGTAACCAAAACTAATTTCATGCAAGCTTCTGTGAAAGGCGAAGGATGGATTTCGGGAAAAAGTTGTGAATTATGTTCATTGCAGATTCTGTCTCGGATGTTCATGACATAAAGTACATCGGTTTGTTTTGGGAAAGCCGGTCAAATCCGATCCACGTATTCGAGTACCACAGCGCTGATTAGTTCTTGATTCTGGTTGGTCTGAAAGTGATTCATTTTCTATAACCACAACTCTGGCAGTATTTCCAGCTGTAATTCAAATCACAGGTTTATATTAATGCACTTGTTCTAATACCTTATTGTTTCTATAGTAACAGATGAAGTTTATGGAAGGAGTCTCCAGTGGCAGTGTTGTGTAACATTGTCAGTTTTCAGGCACTGGAAAGTCTTCAGGACAGAGCAATTATTATTAGGTCTTATTAACTTCAGGAGAAAGGGAAAAGAAAGAGGGTTGGGTGAGGAACAAGGTGAAGGAACAACAGTTTTTAGTTTATAACACAGGTCTGGCAGACTAAGTGTAGCTATAAACGGTTAAAAAGCATGTCATTCCTTGTCATTAATAAATTCAGAATTGACCTCTGTTTGCATTACTTTAGTATGAGAGGAATAAAGCACTTCAGGATGTGCTGTTATTACTGGGTAGTAATCAACTTCCGGGTTGTAACAGGAACTCCGTATGACACTCCCTCGTCACTGAGCGTTCATTATCCTACAGCGCCTAACAGCATGCTCTGAAGGGTTTTATTTGTTACCTAATTTGTTATACTGCATTGAATTCTGATGAGTATTGTGTGACTTGGAAGGGTTATACGCTTCACCGTGGAGTCACTTCCTGTAATCCTCAGTACAACAGGCTTTTCATTAGAGAGTGTGGAGTCTGGTAACAGCAGCTCTGGCTGCAGAAGGACATAATTATATGACGTGATGTGCTTGAACATTAAGGCAGGGTGTGTATGACCATAAAAATGTAGAAATGTAGAAGGTCATAAATTGAGCTAAGCCACGAGCAGATATTTACCATCCTCTTGTATATGACTTTTTCCAAGCTTTGGCCAAATTCATGATGCTTTTGAGGAAAATGACACTGCAGTAAACACCATTTATTAAAAATGGCTATTAAACCATTAGACTGTTCTATAAATAGTGCAGTAAATCAGATGGACATTAGACATTAGACATTAGACATTTTCTGCAACCCCAAGCCTTTTTTTTTTAATTCTAGTTTTATAATATAAGACTACTATAACATTTGAATCTTTTTTTATACCAGTAACATATGTATGTGTAACATAAGTGGCTAAAAAAAACCCCAAAGGAATATTGCTTGCGAAGCATCATTATTCACACACTCGCTGTGTATCTTCTGTACATCTGGATTTAAAAGCAACATGCAATAAAACAGCTCGTTAGAGCCAAAACATCCAAACTGTATTTACTGTGTTTACAGTCAAGCTCTGAATCTCTTAAAACTTTCCACTGCCGTCTCGATTGCTGTTATGATCTCAAAAAAAAAAAAAAAAAAAAACAGTCTCTGACCTTACATTCAAAATTACATTCAGCAGACTTTTCGTTAGGTTTGAAGGTGACTTACGAGGCTCTTAAAATTCAAACGCTAAGTATAATAGGAAACCCGGTTAGTGTTAGTACTCAGCGGTCTAGGATAGTAGGCTACGTAAGTATTTGATTGTTTAGTGGAGGTAGATGGATGAGGACGTTTGTGGTGGGACTGCAGTAGTGCAGTGTGTCAGGATAGTGAAGAAGACTACAATAATGTGAATTAATTTAAGCTTGGCTTTGTCTGGATGTGACTCCTGGTGATATTTCAAAATATTAGAACGTTTTTGATATTAATTTGTAAAATAATTGAATGAAACAAAAGAGATTGTGAGGTGCTGCTGTCAGGTTTATATTAATGCATTCGTTCGTAACAGATAAAGCACAGGGATTTGTCTGGTGGACGCGCTACATAATTTTAGAAAAACGTGTTTTCGTTGATAAGGTGACGTTTTCTGTAAGGAGACATTTATTTAACATTTATGGAAGGAGTCTCCAGTGTCAAAGGTTTGTCATGGTTAGGTTTCCGTCTTCCGAACAGAGCACTTTCTGGTTTCTCGGTAACATGACAAGCCACGTTTTTTATTATTATTATTATTATTATTATTATTATACTTCAAGAAAGAAAAAGTGCAGTATTGACAGTAAAAACTATCTTGTTTTACACTTCCACAACATTAAATGTAACTATTAACAGATAAAATGTTGTGTTGTTCTTCAATTGATACAGAAACTGTATGTCACTGTAAAATTGCTGTGGAGTAAGAGGAATAAAATTCTCTAAATACTGTTATTAGAAAATAAGCAACTTCTGGACGGTGACGCCATCAGAAACGAGCAGACGTTGATTATTTTCCTTAGATAATGCAGGTCGTCTTATTCAAGTCAGTAAATGTTCCAAATATGTGACTATATAATGCGAATTTAAAACTCCAGCTGTTGGCTACACTGACTAGGCTTAGGGAGAGACAGGGACGAGAGAATGGAGTTTTAAATTTCCAACACTGGAACAATACAATACAAAGTCTTTCCGGGTTTTTAGACTTTCTCTAAATATTTGTGGTGTCTATTCATCATGTCTGTGTCGATAACTATTAACTACAAAGTCTACCTTTTAAAAAAATTTTAATTTAGTCCCATTTCTGAAAAGACAAACGAGACCGAAATGCATGTTTTGTTTAAAAAAAAAAAAAACTCTGTGCAGGGCAACGCAGGGCAGTGTGTTGAAATTCTTAGCCATGGTAATCGCAAATACATTACAGATGTCATGGATAGAGATTAGATGTAAAAAAACAAACTTGAACTCTCCTTCCAGATGTGCACATGCACTCAGGGAGTGGCTGTATGGTATGTTATTATAGTGTGTGTGCGTTTCTGATATAAATGGACATCTCCCTTGGCCACATTTGAAGCTACGCAGTCTGTGTGATCGTACAGTATATAACTACAACCACATATTTTTGTGATTTGTTTTCCAGATTTTTCTATTTTGTACATACATTCTTTTGTATATACTGTATATGATGACCTCGCTGGGCGGCGACCGAGCCCGGGGCACTCGGGAGAAAGTGCTGCCCACATCCACACAGACCACACAGCCACAGAAACAGCTTCAGGTACACACAAAGCACGTGTTGATCCATAAGCACACACTGCGTGATTTGTGTCTGCTTTCAGTGTTATTGTATGGACCAGCATTCAACATGTGTATCAGGTTAGGTTTAATCATTTACACTATTACAAGTCCATGAGTAAGATTAAATACGCTTGAGATTTTAACCCCAAAAGTCTAGGTTTATGAGCAGTGGTGTTCATGAACTTGGTTTTCTCTGTCATTTCTTAATTTTTGTTGTTATTCTTGTTTTGTGTGTGTGTGTGTGTGTGTGTCTCCTCAGGCTACAGTTGAACAGATCCGACTTGCCCAGATGATTTACGATAAGAACGATGCAGATTTTGAAGATAAAGTGAACCAGGTGAGATCTTCATTCCTCACATCAATACCAGAAAGCTGTGTACAGCTTTATAAACATGTGCAAAGTTAGAATTTTAAATACTACCATTGTATATTTGTGTGTGTGTGTGTGTGTGTGTGTGTGTATAGCTCATGGAGGTGACGGGGAAGAACCAGGATGAGTGCATGGTCGCTCTTCATGACTGTAATGAGGACGTCAACAGAGCCATCAACTTCCTGTTGGAGGGGACCTCTGACACGGTAAATACACAACCACACACACACACACTAGTGTTAAGGGTTATTTAAGAGCATTAAGTTGTACTGTATGACCAAATGTATGTGGACACCTGACCATCACACCCACATGTGGTTCTTCTCCAAACTGTTGCCGCAAAAATAGGAAGCACACAATTGTACAGAATGTCTTGTATGCTGTAGCATTACAGGCCCAAACCCGTTCCAGCATGACAATGCCCCTGTGCACAAAGCGAGCTCCATGAAGACATGTTTTGCCAAGGTTGGAGTGGAAGAACTGGAGTGTCCTGCACAGAGCCCTGACCTCAACCCCACTGAACACCTTTGGGATGAAGTGGGACACCGACTGCACCACAAACCTCCTCACTCAACATCAGCGCCTGATCTCACTAATGCTCGTGTAGCTGAATGAACACAAATCCCCACAGCCACGCTCCAACATCTAGTGGAAAGCCTTCCCAGAAGACTGGCGCTTATTATAACAGCAAAAGGAGACTAAATTTGGAAAGGGATGTTCAAAAAGCACGTAACACTGGTATATGCTTTTTGAACACCCCGTTCCAAATTGAGTCTTTTGGCTATATAGTGTATATAGATATTAAACAATAAAGAAGTCTTCTTATTTATAATTAGAAATACCCAGAACGTTCCAAGTCTCAGAAATAATATCAAATTGCCTTTACAACTAGTTCTTATTGGATTGATGTTTCTGAGACTAACATTATGTGAGTAACAGACCCGATGAAATGTGAGAGGCCCATGCAGACAGACTGTTTGATTTCTGGGAAATCTCTAAAATAGGAAGTGGGTCATTTCTGTGAGCTGATGTGTGTGTAATCCTGGGTCATAACAGGCTCGTGCCTGCGCCGCAGTCTCAAAACATGAACTGCTTAATGTCCTTCACAATTACAGATCACATTCACGTGCTTCTCGGTTCTTGGTTTCGACTCACTCCTAACCTGTTTATAGTCAGTTAAAGGGTTTAATAATTGGACGACACTCAAATGTTTCCTAGAGTGCTTTCACACATGCAGTGTTTAGCCCAGATGAATCGGGCGGTGGCATGTTGTCCTCTTTCAGGCAGGTGAGAACACAGGAATCACACTTGGACAAAAGCAAGCAATTAGAGAGCATCTGAGGAAGGTGGTCCTGGTTTCACCACGTGAACTTCAGCGCAGTGTGATTGCAGTGAGACTCAGGAAGTGCAGGAAGTGAACCGAACATGCCGTGTATTTTTGCTGCAGTGTTTATTTGTAGGTGCGACCCTCTAAACTAAGCTGAGACACAAACTGAGCCGAAGGACATGCGGAGCATAGCACTGCAGAAATGTGAATTTTGTGATTTCTGTGAGCACTTGGCAAAGCTTTATTTTATATCTGATTTGTTTAATTATGTGCAAATGAATCGAAACTATCAATTTCGCTCTGATTTGGCTTCATAGGTGTGAACTGACTAATTCATCTGCGTGACTAGCTGAATATTCTCGCCGCCTTATCACAGCCTTGCACCTTTAATTTAACGTTATTCGGCATAACTTTGACATATCGCAGCATATGTAATTCCATGACACTTTTTTGTCTCTGATGAAAGTTGTCTCTGCACTCCTCTAGACCTCTTGGGAGACAGTGGGTAAGAAGAAAAGCCTGGGAAAAGACGGCATTTCCTCAGAGAGCAAGGAGAACAAGGAGAATCGGGAGAAGAAAGGCGAGAAAGAGAGCAGCAAAGCCCGCGGAGGAGCAAACCGGAGAGGAAAGGGGGCCAGCCGTAATCGGCCGGGTAGGAAGCTGATGGTTTTTAGACATTTCCTAGATGTTTGTTTGTATTGTACTGATGTATTGTATGGACTCAGCTGTTGGGCGTATGCTTTGGGAATGGACCTACCCCCAAGTAACAGCAATAGCTCACCAAGCTAATGCATGAATAGCAGGATTACTTGTGTGTTTATGTATTCGATTAAATCTTAGCTAAAGACTTACAGATGGTTTATTTTGTTGAGGGCACAGATACAATAAACTATACAAAGAGTCATTGTGGAATCTTTTGCGTTGTTAAGCAAAATTCTTGGTTGCAATGCTTCGTATTGATTTTGCATGTATAAAACTTGCATATGAAGACACTGTATTTTGCCGTCTCATCATGCGTAAATTTGTGGTTGTCAGTGAGGGTTGAGGAGAACGGAGTGGATTCCGCACCGGTGGAGAAAGGATCTGACCGCGGCCGCAGGGGGAAAGGACGAGGTACACAAATGCAAACTTGGACAAACACTCACTTTGTAGTTTCTCAGGTAGTTTGTTAATGTTTTGTGTGTGTGTGTGTGTGTGTGCGCGCTCGTGTGTGTGTGTGTGTGCAGTGTCTGGAGGCAGAGGGAGAGGCCGTGCCCCAGGGGCCAGCAGGTTTACAGCACAGGGAATGGGGTCAGTATGACATGTACACACATCAACTGGCCTTTCATAGCTTTGCGGTGGTTTACCCTCCATGTTCTTTTTGTCACACTCATTTATTGATTTATTTGTTTGTTTATTTATTTACTTATTTATGTTCAATCTACAGGACCTTTAACCCAGCGGACTACACTATGGACAGTGGCACGACTAACTCGCATGCTGACGTCTGGGAATCGGGGACCAACGACACCACAGATGGTACAGGTAAGAGAGACACTAGGCACTTAACCACACCCACTTTTACTTTCGTGGAAGGATCTAGCTAATAGTTTGCAGAGGGTTCGCCTGATTTCACCCTTGTCTGCTTTCTTCATCATGGCTCTACAGTGGCATGGCGTAACACTCTGGAAGACTGGGCAGCTGAAGATTGGACTGAGGATGTGAGCGTAGGTCAACCCGTCTATTAGCATGGCTATTTATTTTTGATATATTAAGAGATTTTAAGAGCTTGACAACTAGTGGCTCATGATTAGCTTTTGTCCTTTCAGCTCGCAGAGACCAAAGTGTTCACCTCCTCATGTGCACCTCCAGCTGAGAACCATATCACACCTGGCCAAAGGTGACAAATACACATTACACAGACCTTTTGTTATAACCAGCCCCTGCTGCTTTTGCTGTTGAGATTAGATCCTGTAATGATGGTGGCAGCTGAACAGTCGTGTTTGCGTGTTGTCTTGTGCAGTCTGGACCTGGCGTCTCTGCTGCAGAAGCCTGCTGGCAGGGAGGAGTTGGAGAATCTGAAGCCAGCCTCGTCTCAAGGGCTCGGCCACAGCCTCGTCTTCACCAACTCCCACCACCAGCCCACACGCAACGGAGGCACCACCACTGGCACTACCAGCTACGCACATGCCACCCTGGTAAGGCACTGGAAACAAGAAAAAGGGTGTTTCAGATCTGTGCCATGTGTCACAGACAGTTTTAATTAAAAAGTGAAAGTGTCCAGGATTTCTTTTGCACTGAGTCTTGTTTGTGTCTACAGTCCTCGGTTCTGGGTTCTGGATTTGGGGAGCTGGGTGGCCCTAAGCTGGGACAGACTGCTGGACAACAGATACTGGAGCAACTGAAGGGACCAGGTCTTGGGCAGCTTACCTCCCAGCCTCCTAGCTCGGGGGACAACTGTGCCCCTGTAGGGGGACTGGGGGGTACAGGGATGTCTGTTCCCTCTTCATCCTGGGATATCAAACCTCCTGGAACACAGAGCTCTGCTTCACTGCCCTCCCAATTCAGTCGTAAGTTTTCAAACCAGTAGCACAGCATTCTATTAGTTATGCCTCCATTCATGTTTAGCTTTCAACCATTAAATCAACTAGGACCTTATTCTCTGTGCTGTGTGCCTTCTAGGGGAGTTTAAGATGCAACCAGAGCCTTCGTTGGTGCTAAGCCAGCTGAGCCAGCGGCAGCAGAGCTCTCTGAGCAACACGGGATCTCTACCGCTGGCGAGGCAGCCCAGTCCTCCGCCGCAGAATGGCCCATCGGCCAACCAGGCTCCTCTGGAGGCCTTCTCCAAAGCACCAGAGCCTTCTCAATCCCACGTGGCCCCTCCACAGGCTGCAGACTTACAGGTCAGCAGCACGCAGCACCGGCAGATTAAGACACAGAAACGAAGGATAACTCCCACATCTAAGGTGAGTGTGTTTTGTTACTCCTTTGTGCTTTCGTCACCAGAATTTAAAGTATTTCAGAAGTACGTTGTATGGTTGAAGTTAAACGAGTGCAGTTTATCGCTCTGAGAACAGAGTACATCAGTGTTCTGTGTGCCCTCTCTGGTTCATGAGATTCATGAAGAACTTACAAAAATAGAAAACAATAATACACCTCTGTTGTGGCAATGATACGGTTTGCAACAGTAATCATATAGTTGTTATGTAAAAGGAAATATTGTCTGTGTATTTAGATTCCATCCACTGCGGTGGAGATGCCTGGCTCGGCAGATGTTTCTGGGCTGAATGTGCAATTTGGCGCTCTGGATTTTGGCTCGGAGTCGGCATTGCCAGACTTTGGCCAGGCTGAAAACTGCAACAGTGAAGCTACACGAGAAGCTGCTGTGCCCGTTGCTCAGACTCAAAGCAGCCTCTACTCCAAACCTATCAGGTCAGTTAGGAGAAGTGCAATTTCTTTGACATAATCCTATAGTTGAAGAGCATACTGTATTTCAGCTAACACAGTTATTCTCAAGCTTCTGGAGCTCGGGAACAATTTCAGACCCCCTTTGACTGCAGCATAGATTTATTTTATTAGCATAACCCAATTAATTGCTGAACATAAATCCATATGTTTAAACTGTAGGCACAGTTTGTACCATTATACTGATTTCTTGGAGTCATAAAATCTCCATTAACAGAAACCAGATGAGTTACAGTGTTAAAATGCCCTTTGCTAGTTTTATTGAAACTCTCTCTGAGCATACTTCACAGACCCCTGGAGGTCCACAGACTCCATTCAGGGTCTTTAAAAACCTAATCTGAATATAGCATACTGAACGATCCTGTATATGCACTGACACTGTTGCTTGTTCATCCCAGCAGTGAATCTCTGGCCAGTCCTGTCCCATTGCTGCTGCCTCTGGCCTCCTCTGACAGCATCTACCCACCTCCCTCTGTGCCTCTACCCAGTCTCGCTCCCTCCCTTACCACCCCCAGTGCTGCCTCAGTGCCCACCTCTACCTCCTCATCTTCCTCCTCCTCGTCCTCCTCTTCATCTTCATCGGTGGCATCCTCAGCTGGGAACAGCTTTGACTGTGGAGTGGCTCCTCACTCACGACTGACCTTCTCCCAGAGCAAGGAGTCCTCTGGACCTGTGACAGTAAGTAAGAGTGTCTGCTTCCCGTTAGCTGCGCAGTAGATAATGCCACCGGATATGTCATTTTCATCATTCCAGATGACTTTTTGGATTCTTTTAGATAAAAGCAGTGACAGTGTTTTTGGTTTCTTCTTGCACAGAATGGTTTTAATGGTGTAAGGACCTCTGCTGCTCTAGACTGTAAGTGGATTTTCTTTTATCTGTATTTTGCTTCTGGATGTGATTTTTCTGCATCAGCAGACCATAAGCATTTCTGCTTCTGTTCTGCATATAGCCACATCGAGTTCCTCCACTCCAAAGCCAGAGTCTCCGTCTTTAGGCAGTAGCACCAGTGTTGCACCTTCTGCCCCGTTGTCTCTGTTACCCCCTTCAGTTACGCCCCACAGCTCAACTCTATCCAGCCTGGCACCTGAACTGCCCTCTGCAACCCTCCCATCTCTCAGCAGGTGAACTTGTTTATCTCTCTTACACTCTTTACTGGGATGCCATGGTAAAATGGAAGCACAAGAGTGACACATTGCTTCTTTTTGTCCTCCTCTGTTTTTCCCCAGTAGCCATGTGAGCAGTGGGCATTCCTCTGTATCAGCCCTCGGTACCAGCTCTTCACTAACAGTGAGTGTGATGACACTAAAACACACACACACAGACACTGCCGATTGTCACAAACCTACAAAATACTTGCATACTGTTTATTTTTGTTGCATCATACCTCCACATCAAGCCCATTATTGCACACCATAAATAAAAAACATAAAATGGAGTCTTGCTAAGAAAAGAAAAGATGGTGATACTGGCTACATCCTGAGCAACACCTTGTATAAGAAACACAACGAGGAGTGCTATAATAGGAAAATAATCAACTTCTGCTTAGCATCGGGCCGCTCAGCTGTTATTTTGACATCCGCATCCATCTTGTTTGTACCTGCAGTACACTAATGTGGACAGCGTGAATTCTCTGGCTGCGTCGTCAGTGGCGTTCTCCTCCGCGTCAGTCTCGGCTCTTTCCAGTAACAGTGTGAGCAGTGCAGGAAGCAGCAGCCTGCACTCAGCAGCTCTCGGACTCAGTGGGAATGGAACCACCGCACCATCAGCCATCAGGACCGCACCCCTGCTCTCTTCTTCTACTGGTCTGACTTCACATGCATTAGTGGGAAGATAGAGGCAACTGTGCTAGCTGAATAAGTTGTCTTGTTGAGGTTTTTTTCCTGCATTGGATCCATTCATCTTTGCTAATGTGGTTTTCTCTGTTGCGTTACAGGAAAAGCCCCCCCTAACTTGTCTCAGGGGGTTCCTCCGCTGCTACCCAACCAGTATATCATGGGGCCTGGAGGCCTCCTGCCTGCATACCCGGTAACCATTATAGGCTTTTTATTTAAAAAAACAAAACAAAAAAAAAAGATCAGCTGTATACACACTGTATGATGTCTGGCTGTTTGTCGGCTTGTTTATGTATTAACCTCTTGATACTCTATTGGTCTTAGTGTTTGTCATACTATCATTGGAGTTCTGTAACATGAGGAGTGTAATGTAGAAAAGTGATTTTTAAGTGTGCGTGTGAAGGTTATAATGCAGTGAGCTCCGTTTGTGTCCTACAGCAAATCTATGGCTATGAAGACCTCCACATGCTGCAGTCCAGGCTACCAATGGTGAGTCCACTCCCATCTTCTTCAGCATTTTGGTGACATTGAAACCTGATTACTGATAAGAGTAGTAGTCGTACTTTTCCAGTAGATGGTGTGGCGCGACTCGGCTTAGCAAATTGCCCACAATCCTCCACATTTCTACCTCCAAGCAAACCTGTGCCCTACTTAGGTACTCGTGCCGAATTTAGATACCCAGGTAACATGTGAGCAGGGGTGGAGTTAAAAATAGGGAAGACCAATAGGGATCGATCAAACATAGTCGCACAGATGTCACTGACCGGAACTGGCAGAAGATCTTCAGTAGTTGGCTAGTGTGTGTCTGCCAAAATGTATCACTTCAAAAATCCTTTTCTGGTGGATTTAAGAGGCCTGCAGTTTAATGTTTCAGACTCATTGTTATTCACCCACAATAATGTTTTCTTATCTATGTGGCTTGGCGTTACATTTCGTCCCTGTGATCCAAGGAAAATCCCAAATCCCCTCCTATTCACTTACTTTGTGCACTACGTGGGATACGCAATAATAGAGCTGAACCTTGTGCCCTCACAAATAGTGTAGAAAGACTCCGAAGATTCATCCCCAAGGCTTGCACTCGCACTCCTCTGTATTTTCAATAAAGATTAAAGTATTGGCACACTTGGCGGTGTAAACAAGGTTATGGATAGTCCTGGGTTCACATTTGTTGCTGAGCTGGCTGTTAGGTGGAGAAGCACTTTAATCATTTCTTTCTGGTGGTGTGCATAAAGTAGTACTGTTTATATTGTTTATAATGATTCATTCGCATTTATAAGCATGAATACTACAGATTGAAAGCTGTCATTCCAGCTTCTTGTGCTTATAAAAGCAATGTGGATTGGATGTCGCTTTCTACACACACGTGGCATCTGGTGTGAACTCTAGGTTGGAAACAAAGTTTGCGCTTAAGTCTCTAGATCAAAATGTCTTGCATATGATGTACTTATTAGGCGGGAGTATTAGGTATATGTCCAAAGGTGTGACTGGTACTGTCACATCAAGGTGATGTGCTTTGTGTGATTTTGTGTCTTGTTTAATTGTCTCACTATAATCATGCTCCACATCCTGCAGGATTACTATGGAATCACATTTCCAGGACCCACCGCAACCCTGTCCAGCAGAGATGGGAGCCTAGCCAATAATCCTTACTCAGGTATGCTGGTGTCTTCCATCTCAGTGCCATTTGTGCTTTGGCTATACAGATGTTACATTGGTTTAGAAAAGGAGTGTTGCACAAGCTTACATAAGCTCACTCATTTCCGTAAAGGTGAAGTGACTAAGTTTGGCAGGGGCGACTCCACCTCACCTGCGCCCCCTACTACCCTGTCAGCAGCTCACGCTCCCCAGGCAGCTCAGCCCCCACAGGCGCAGAGCCAAGGCCAGAGCCAGCCTCAGCCGCAGGCCCACCACAGCACCCAGCAGGCCTTCCTCAACCCAGCTCTGCCCCCCGGTTACAGCTACACGGGCTTGCCCTACTACCCAGGTGTGCCTGGCATGCCCAGCGCCTTCCAGTATGGCCCCACCATGTTTGTACCTCCTGCTTCTGCTAAGCAGCACGGCATGGGCCTGAGCAACCCCTCCACACCATTCCAGCAGCCCAGTGGTTACAGCCAGCACACCTTTAGCTCAGGTGAGCCGTAGGCACGCAGTCACAATCACTAATATTTTGTGTGCATGGAAATAAACGTGTCTTATGTATTTATTTAATTCATGTTCAGGGTATGATGACCTGACGCAAGGCCCAGCGGGAGCAGAATACAGTAAAGGGTACAGCAACAGCTCTCAGACACAGGCCAAATCTGCTGCTTCTGGCCCAGGAAAAGGTGCTAAAAGTCGCACACATGGTTTTAGAGTTTTACCTATCACCTCCATGATTAAATATTAATATTCTGTGTTGTGTATATACGTAGGTGTCTCGGTGACATCCAGTAACTCTGGCGTGCCCGACATCAGCGGAACTGTTTACAACAAGACTCAGGTAGTGACCACGCCTGTTACCTCACGTGTCACGTGTTTGGTTTGATATCCTTGTTAAGTTTTTCTAGGATGAGTGTTTACCTAGCAGAATTTGTGTTCTTTTTTCCTTCTCTGGCTGCAGTCCTTTGATAAACAGGGTTTCCATGCTGGCACACCACCTCCCTTCAACCTGCCCTCGGCTCTAGGGGGTACAGGACCTCTGAACCCCGGCGGTGCCCCTGGTTACGCTCCAGCTCCATTCCTGCATATCCTGCCTGCTCACCAGCAGCCCCACTCTCAGCTGCTGCACCACCACCTCACCCAGGACGGACAGGTCAGTCACACACACACACACACACAATGAAAACATGGTTTAACTGCCCAAGTCAGACCATTATTGGATTATTAGTGTGCATGTGGACACACCCATGGAAGCACTGCTTTAGGTAGAAGTGAAGGCTAAGTCCCACTGGCACTGCTATCAGCAGTCAGTCAAACAGCAAAGTGTGTAATGTAGGAAACAGTTAACTAAAAAAAAAATCTCCTTACAATATAAATCTTGGACGCCATTTAAGATCTCTCAAAGATTAATTTGCAACTCATTTAAAGCTGAGACCTTGTAATTGACTTTAAATGTAACTTTTGTTTACATAGACAATAGCTAATTTCTGATGGGATTTTCACTGTTTGGGAAAGTCGTGTCCTGTACATGACCTCAGATGGAGTAGCACAGCTTTTTGTAAGAACACTAACACTAGAACATAAACATCACTTTACTGTGTAAGCTGCAGCTCTTGATTAATGGCAAGTAAAAGACTTTTTTTTCCATGGAGTGTGGAGAATGTTTAGATGTAATTAAGTGCTGTGTGTGTGTGTGTGCGTGTGTGTGCAGGGTGGGCCGAATCAGAGGAACCAGAGCAGCAGCATGCAGCAGAAGACCCAGGTCAACAAATCCAGCTACGGCAGCTCTCCCTACTGGGGCAATTAAATAGCGCGAGAGCCCTTTGGCCATCTGATGCATACCAAGTTACTGGCCCATTCTGATCAGAGCAGAGGTAGTCTCTGCACAGCAGCAAGCTAAACACACATACACACACACACACACTACCATCTCCCATCCCCTAGTTCTCATCCACCCCTTTTAAAAGTTTTGGCTGTTGTATGTAAAATATATTTATGTATGTATTTATACAGTATATATGTATTGGTAGAATATGAAATGTGGTTTACGGCATTTTTTTGCTTTGAAGGACCGTTTCTGTTCATTTCAAAAGAGGATTATGATATGAGGATGAGAACTAAGTACTAAATGGAAGGTGCATATTACTTGAACATGACCCAACTTCATGACAATGTGGGAGATTTTTTTTTTTTTTGTATACATACATGAACTTAACAATGGTGTACATTATTGCTAAGCATCATTTGATGGTGAAGCCTTTTTTTAAACTTTTTGTATTGTACCCATGCACCTCATTGACCTGTGAATTTTTATTTTACATGAGGAGGCTTTTTTTTCCTTTCTTTCTTTTTTTTTTAAGTTCAACTTTATTTTCACGTCCCCTTCAATTGTGAATCCCTCCTTTATCCCGTTATTTGGCTTAAACATGGTTTGGAATCTGAGCATCATTTTAACATTGATTTTACCCTTGTCGTCAAAATAAAATATCGGACCAGGTCTTATTTTTTGTCTCTTGTGAGTTACTAAACAGGACACTTCGTTTTTTTTTTTGCAGTAGATTTTATTAAAAAGTGGATTCTTGAACATCTCTTACACAATAAAATTTATGAACAAGTAGAACTCGATGCTGAAGGTGTGGGTGAGGATACCGCCGTCACCCCCAGGTCTAGTCCTTCAAGTTACTGATTTGTATGGCAGAAGTACCCCTAAAAATATACTTCAAACAAGGAAGCTGTTGAAGGAAAAAATTATTTCTGACATTTGACCTTGCCATGACCTTGACCCTGTTTGGATCAGTTTCTGATGGTTACAGTGATCATTCCACACAACCGCTTGTTCTTGAAATACCGTTCTAATGAGACTCATAGATGGATGGATGGATGGACAACCTGAAAACATTCTACATATTTTTATGGCTCATGTATAAAGCAGTCATTTGAAAAATACCCTGTGCAATTTCAACCATCCTATAAGACTGCAACACTGTGTGAGAATTACAGTAAATAGAATTCTTGGGCAAAATCTGTAATGGACTGTATGAGGACGTCACCCTAGAATCATGAAGAATGTGTGCTGATGATGGACCTGTGATTAAACAAAATTTACATCAGTCAGCATGAACATATTCCACCATGAGCCTAAGGTATTACGGATGTTCATCCCCTTCCACAGCACGTTTTTTACGTTTCTCCATTGCCATGCCACTAACTAGATTTTAACTTCCATGATTTTTATTTTAATGTGGTGGTTTTTAACTTTGCATCATAGCAGAGCAACTAGAATAAACAGCTTTATCCACATTGGCACTTAACTGGCTGTTCTCAATGAGCAGCCGAATAATAATTTTGGGATGCGATTTTTACCTGCGAGAGCAAAATCTTAGTGTTAAGCCAGCTTAAAGAAGCAAACATCAAGACCTCTCGCATGAATGGCTACATTTCAGGTATGGTATTTTATTTTCATCTAAAAATATTGTACAAGACGACATTAAATAACGGTGGTTCAAAGAGCTGCAGTGATCGTTACAGTCACAGACGGATAAAAAGTACGATTATTAATGGAAGCCTCTTAATGCACATGTTTTGATTATGAAGCATTTACTCAAGGCCTCTTTTTTTTGTTAGAATATTCACAGTAAGCGTGGACGATACAGCGCTTGGAAACAGCGGAGAGGTGGACTACTGGAACGGGCAGACTTTAATCTGAACTCTCAAGGCACAACGCTCAACACATAGATATTCAGTCTTAAATGAAAAGAAAAAGCTGTAAAGAACTGAAAGATTTTGAAGTACATTCTGAACAAGATTTCTTGTCCAAAAAAAAAACCAAAAACAACAACAAAAAAAAAGCTGTACAGTATTTTAAAAAAAAGCAAAAAACTGTTCGTTATTAAAGGATGGCTTGTCCTTATTCATCTGCCTTCTTTTTCTTTTTCTTCTTTTTCTTCTCGGTCTGCTCAGGTTCAGCAGCCTCGGCTTCCTCCTGCACCTCTGGCTCAGGTTCGGCGGCCTCGCTCTTTCGTTTCTTTTTCTTTTTCTGAGGAGCTGCTTCTTCCACACCGTTTGTCGTCACCTCTTCCTCGTCTGCCTCTTCCTCCTCCTTCCCTTCTGCCTTCTTTTTCTTCTTCTTCTTGACCGTCACCTCAGCTTCTCCGTTTTCCTTCAGATTGACAAACCACGTGTTAGAAATGAAGACTAGCCAGAAGACTGTCAACGACTTCCTTTCCTCCTAAAAAAAAGTCTGTCCTGCTCACTTCAGTGATCAAACCCACTGTGAGGGGCCTGTCAATGGTTCGGAGCGGCTTTACTCTGGCATGGCCTTTGCGGAGACAGTGCCATGTTAAGGTCCTGCCTCTAGTCTAGTCATGCAGTTTGGAGTGCACAGTAGAAACAGCTCACTTACTTGTGTCTCAGCATTGCAGTTAGATTTGGCCTTCTTGGCTTCAACTGCTTCCTCCTCTCCCTCAGCTGTGGACAGAGCTTCCAGTTTTCTCTTCTCGCGCTTCTTTTTCTTCTTCTCTTTCTTATCAATTTTGCGCTTGATCTCTGCTGCCACTTCACCGGCCTGCGGAGAACAAAACCTCATTACCGCAAAAAATAAAGCTCAGGTTTTAGAACTGTTGAGTGCTGTGCAGTGTCAGGCTCATTAAATCAGTATTTTTGCCTCCACGTCAGAGTCAGGATAAAAAGAGTCATCATTCACAGCAGAGAGTCAACAACAAAAAAAAAAAAACTCCAGCTGCGAACTAACCTGTACAACCGCCTCTTTCATGACATCCAGGTTCTTCCTCGGCGTCTCGCCGGTCTCGTAAAATGCTAGCCGTTCTTCCACCTGGTCTCTCAGCTTATCTCCGAACACACTCGTAGGAACCTCTGGAATGATGGATTTAGGAGTTAACATTGGACTGAAACAAATACACACAACTGTATTTGACTACTGAATTTGCTCAGTTTAATTTCTCAACATCCATCCTCCTAACGGGGTGGAATACTGTTGACGAAAAATAGTGACATCATAGCAAATCCAGGTTACAACCAGTGATGGGAATGAGAACAACTGCGTAATCACAGCCAATTCATCAAGTAAAATAGTATTCCCATGAGGCATTTTTCCACTTGACACAAAAAGCTGCTTATTTTGCATTTAAAATTTGAATCATGGTGTGGCATCACTGCAACCCAAAAGAAACCAAGTGTGCCAGCTGAAACAGCCAATACTGAGTGTAAACGACAACAGAGCATTAAAATACAAAAGACTCGCTTAGTGAGACGATATTAAATGCCTGCCTCTTTACATTCTGCACTCTGTAGTCTCATTAATATTTAAATACTACATTTATTCAATCTGCTGCTTGCATTTTGCCACTTAGATAAAGAAGGGAGAGGGTTTTGCTCTTTTAAGGAAAAAAAAATTACTGGTGAGGGAACAACTTTATATATATAAAAAGGAAAATGTAACTGTAGGCAAATAAATGTGATTCAAGAGGATAAATAAACTATCAGGTGGTAACATGAACTCAACTTTGAGTCAAGTCACATCACTTTTTCCTACAACAGCACTCCACAAATGCACTACTTTGTCCAGTAAGAAAACCAAATAATTAACTCATGCACCAGGCTGTATATTAAATATCAAAAAATCAATATCTAGTTCAGAATTCCTAAAAAAAATACCCATCACGAGTTATTACTGCTCTGTCTCTCTCAGAGTGGTCGCTTCGTCAGCTAGGCTCTCCGCTACCACGTGAATAATCGCTCCATTGCGCTCTACGCGGCCTTGTTCTTGGCGGCAGCGCGGCCGATGAAGGTGGAGTGGAAAATCAGACCGTACTTTGGTGTGTTCCCTCTCGTCTTCAGTGCCCTGGATTTAGGGAACAAGTTACAGCACACTACACACTGAAACACCGCGCTAAATGAAACGCCACCCACGACACAGTGGCCACATGGGCACTAACTCTACTGTAACTACCTCGCAGAGCCCTGGGCGGCTGCTCAGACTGGGGGGGTTAGCATGAAAGGAAGAGCGGGATCACTTTTGGTGTGTTCAAGCACACTCAAATCAACCACTACGGCTTTGCCCCTGCCCTGCCATCACAGCGGCCGCCTGAAACCCCAGCAGGGACGGGGAGCCCCAGTACCTGAACAGGGCCAAGAGACGAGGCTCCTAGACGTGACATCTGCGGCCTATGAACCGGTCCAATCAGTCCGAAGGTCGCACCCTCTACTCGCGAGCGCCGACCTGAAATCAAAGAGCAAGTGCGTTAAAAGAATAGCTTGAGGAGGATTCAATTTTACAGTAATTTTCCTATACGTATTAGGTGCCTGACGTGCACTAGAGTGAAGAAGCTAATCTAGCTAGCAAGAAAGAAAAAGACTGCAAATCTCACACTGGCTTGTCCTTACAACAAAATTTAAACCCGGCCACCGAGGAAAGCAGGCTGCAACTCATGTTCTGGTGGGTTTAGTAACAATCAACCAAGTTCACAGAAAAAGCGATTTTCATGTGGTAAACTCTGAAGCAGTTGAATTTAGTCGTAAGAGGAGTTTCGTTTTGATGTCAGAACCGAGATCAACAACATGTCGGGGAAAATTCCCATGGATATGGACTCTACAGATTGGTAAAAAGTAAGTCTCTAGTAATTTAAAGTGACCAGTGATTGTAGTAACGCACCACTTCACCGATGAGGGCTGCCAGATTGGGGGCCACCTGAGACATTTTGGAGCGCAGGTACTCCTGCAGCTCCTGTCTGTAAGCAGTGAGGGACACGACTCTACTTGAGAAACTCTCGATGTTGATCAGGTCGATGGGGGAGATGTCCATTCCTGGGAGGAAGAAACTAAATTAATAAACTTGTTTCTCAGCTTCTCAGTGATATCCTAAAGCTGCTCAGATGTTCAGTGAAATGATAAGCTGTCATCACATGGATTCAGTGGATTGACAGATTATAAAAACATCATGACTTCTGAGATAGATATCACTAAAAAAATAAAACACGCATTCATCTCACCCATAGATGAGCGGGATGCTTCCAGGATTGCCTGGGCTTTAGCGCTGTCCATTGTGATCTCCTCCAGAGGCTCCAGACTCTCCTCACTCAGCTCCTTCCTGTTTCCGATAAACTTGGCCAGCTTGCAGTATGTGGCATTGTCGCTTACTATCTTGATCAGCTCAGGAAAGTGGTAGCCATACCACTCACTGAATACAAAATAAGAGGGCTACATGTTAAAACGAATCGAGCTGATCATCCCACAGGCAGAGATTCAGTAGGAAATCCAAACCAGGCTGGTTGTCTCCGCCCTCAGGTGGTGATCTGCCTCTCTGACAGACTGAATGTGCCCAAGAACGGCGTTTGGTTAGGGAGGAGAAGGATATGTCGGTCGCGATATTTCCCTGCGACAGACACCATTCGTAACCCTCCGACGGTTAGTGTGAACACCGCAATGCGCACACAGGTTCCACCGTATCATTAAATGTGATTACATGCAAAATAAGTAAAAATTCTGGCAGTCAATTCGTTTACAAGGAACCAAGTAATCTGAAAATGGACCAATCGGGGTCATGGAGATGGTTAATCAGATTACTTCTAAAATAAAGGAGGAGATAATGCACAAGTACTGAAACTTTACAGAACATTTTCCAGTAGCACATCCAGCTGATAAACATGTCCTTCCGTGTGTTTTTAATTTAAAACAAGAAAAATATACAGCGTCTATACTTATGCATTTTGTGGTCCAAGATCAGTTCAGTGGGTATAGAGAGAGAACTCAATGTAACACTAACCCATAGATTTTGTTCTGCAATGCTTTTGGAAAAGCTATCGGCTGACTCTTACTTCAGGTAATGAGTACATTCAAGCTGCTTTACTTGTAGGTATTAGGGAATTTATGGTCATAAATTACAGTGATTACACTGAATAAACTGATTAATAATTTAAACACATGGACTCCTTTAACTGTAAAATAACTGCCACTGACCCCCTAACCATGCTTCATGGCCCTCCACTTTCAGAACCACCGGTTTACACAACTATAACTGTCAAAAATCAGACAATCACATGTAAACACATTTGTTTGGACCATGGAGGGATAGCAAACCACATTACATGTTAAATATTAGGCAGCCGTTTAGGTTTAATTTAAACCGGTTAGTATCCGGGCTCACACACCATGCAGAGACAACCAGCCGAGCCCTGGATTAGTTCATCAGCCTAACACCACCATTCAAACTACTCGACATACCGAACCCGCATGGAGAACGTGTTGATGTCCTTGTCCAACTGATCGAGCAGAGCAATGGACTGGATGATCATGTTGTCAGCTCGATTTACGTTGAACTTGACCTTAGCCCGGGAGTAACTGTGACCCAGACCGAGCTGTGCTTTGGACGCAGCCTGAGCCGTGAGGCCCTTGACTAGAGCGTGAAAGTGCAAGCGCACACCTAAGGACAGAAAATACATCAGGACATCAGCACCAAACCAAGACAGTGATGAAGTCATGCTTTCATAGAGTACAGCCAATTGTTCAGTTTTTCAGTATCACGCATCAGACGTCAGTGGATCTAGTCGCATCACTACAGAGGCAGTATTGCTACAACACTTAGTCTAAGTGTAATTAAGTCGTTTGGAGACTCCTAGAGGCGGTGGTGGGGTGGTCAGACCTACCTGTACAGGTCGACCTCCTGCAGCGCTGCGCCAATCTTGCCATCGGCCACCCCTAATACTGCCTTCTTCTTGCCTCCTGAAGGCAAGTTGGTCTCCAAAAACAGCTTAAGATCAGCATGGACGACTCCTATGAATAAAAAAAAAAAAAAACACCACAGGCACTGACAGTTAGCCAAGCTCTTCTACTCAAGCTGCTTTCAGTGCACATTTTCTCTCAAGTGTTCAGTTTCATGAAATGCTGTCAGCATGGTGACTCAGTGGATTGACAGATTATTGACACATCACAACATCTGAGCCATGAATGATTCTGAAATCACAAGCCAATAAAGACTCACCTTCTGAAATGGCGTTTATGTTTTCCAGGGCGCCCTGAGCAGACTTAAAGGGGAAGAAAGCCTTCAGTTTTTGGTGCGACAACTTAAACGGTTACAAGTCCTGTGAAAGGAGGTGGACTCGTCTTTTGTCGAACCGTAATTCTCGTACAATAACTGGAAATAAATAAATAATAACAAAAGATCAATCTAATGTGTTGAAAATGGCTTTTACTAATATTTTACAGGGTGAAGTTTTCCTTTAACTACTCAGATCAGAACAGCAGGACAACACTTACTACATTTACATGCACATCAAATTCCATTTAATACTCTGTCTATAGTCGGGTTGCAGTCATATTCCTGATACGATGTATGTAATTATGCCCGAGTTGCCATCCATAAACACCTAGCCTACAGCTAAGCATCTGTTAGAACCCATAATTCCTTGCGGACTGAGCATGCACACACATCGGCTTTCAGTGAATTTTCGAAATAAGGAGTTTACATGCAACAAATTTTACATTGTATTGTATCCCTATTGCAACAACGTTTATATTGTATGGATCCGACAGTCTATTCCATATAAAAAAAAACTAAAAAAAATAAAACAGAAATCCTGAAACTCATCAGCTTAAACAAATTTCAAAAGAGCTGAAATGTTAAAAATGTTTATTAGAATTAATCTTATGCAACATTCTGGACATAACTATGGCTCATATAATGTAATATAACCTTCGCTGAAGTGCAGTAAAAAACATGATAGATCAAAGAAACAAATGTGTACAGACGTTTCTTTTTTACTAGTTTCCTAACAAAAACAAGTGTAGTTGTTAATGGTCTAACAGCGAGAAGGCAGTGGATGAGGTGACACGTGGGTGCTGAGGGTGGCGCTGACCTGCGGCAGCAGCATGCCGATCTCCTCCACCTCCTTCACGGCGAAGAGCGCGTATCCGGCTGCGTGCTCAAACAACACGTGTAGCAGCACCTGGACACAGACAAGACAAATAAATCCACATCTCAAAATTACAGCATGCATCTGACTTCAGAAATGTTTTTTTTTTTTTTTTAATAAATAACTAACTAAAAATACACATCTATGTCTTCCACAGGAAGCTCCACGTGGTGTCACGGCCAAACTGCTTCCCAGTGTTACAAGGCATCAGCACAGCGTGTAAAACTGCTCTCTCTTCCAAAGCATGTGGAATAAAGTCTGATCTCGGCGCACAAGGTCACTATAAGCGATCTAGAGCGATTCATTTAACTTTGTCTTGTACAGAAGCTGCTTATTAGCGCTACAGCTAAAGTGGCCAACTTGAGCTGCAATCAGAGCACGTGCTCCTCCTGCAGAGCTGAACACGCACGCGGGGATAAACCCCCCTATTTTTTTTTTTTAAATTAACAAAGCTAACGATTAAAAAAGTCACAGACCACATAAAATAGAAAAGATGTTTTGTTTGTGAGAAATTACAAATAAAAACACTGTATTTAACTGAAGATAACGGTTTCTAGGTGGTTAAAAAAAAAAGTCAGCCAGGAAGAGGCCTCACTAACACTCCAGGCCTGCACTATAAAACTTATTTTCATATCCAAAACAAAAACAAGGCATTAGTATGTGGCAAGCACATGAAAACTTTATTATAATTATTATTATTATGATGATGATGATTATTTTACGTTAGAAGGAAAAACAGCGCTACATTACAAACAGGCCTGAACTAGCTTTAGCTAACTAGCCCGCTATGCTAACTAACTGTACAGGTCAAGTTAAACCGCAGTTATTTTGGGCAGTGTGAGCTAAACATTCCTGTTAGTACATTTAAACCTCACACTCATGCTTTTCTTTGCGACAAAACGTCTATTTTTTACACAAAATTAATAAAGTAAAACGACGCCTCACCATGTTGAGACTGTGTCGGTGCTCCACACGCTCCTCTGTCTCTCTGCAGTTCCACCAGAAAAGAGCGTCTCCACGGCGCTCGTGCACGCTGGCCACGTGAACACCTCCACCAACTCTCGCGATATGACAATAAGCGCGGTGACGTCAGAAGGCGCGCTCGAGGGCAGGCTGTACCTCCTCGCGCTGACTCTGCCGCAGCGGTAAAAGAAAGATGAAAAAGAAAAGAGCGAACTACAATTGCGTAAACCACAAACAAACGAAAGGGTCTCATGTCTTCATTATTAGTTTTATTTCAAGAATTAATTTCATATTGGCTTTGTATGTTAGCAACAAGCTTAGAGATGGACTTGGTAATACATAATTCGTTAATTTTAGCTATAAAGCTTACATTTCAAACAAAACAAAAATAAATATAACTTCTAATATAACACTGAAAAACATTTTCATACCCATATCATAAAAAAGTACTATTATACACTAAGTAGTTATTTAAAATTAGTTATAGGATTATTTATTTAAGCTACAAGACAAACCAAACATTATAAACACACACACACAAGCCTCAAGCTTAGCAGGCTCCTCATGTCCTCATTTTCATGCTGTTTTATTTGCTAAGTTGCTAATGAATCAGTTGAGAGCAAAAGTTTACATTCATTTTGTTTCACAGATGTTTCTTCATTACCACAAGAAAATTGGTTAAATAGTTTTTTTTTTTTTTGAATGGCGTGTCTTCTTATCAGAGGGACTACCAAGTTAAGCTAGCAAATAGTTGGACATAACATGGACATAATACACATAACACACTTTCATTTCACACACAAAAGCATACATTTCATTATAAAACAAAATCAATATACAGTTATAAAATAAAAAGTTTTACAGGGCAACATGGTAGTATTGCTGCGTCACAGCTGCAGGGTCACAGGTTGAAGCCTGTCTTTGGAGTCTTGCTCGCTCTGCCTGTAGCCACATGGGTTTTCTCTGGGTTTGCCAGTTTTCTCCCACCTCTCAAAAACATGCCAGGAGGTGGATTGGCTATGCTAAATTGCGTCTAAAATGAGTGTGTGCATGGTGCCCTGTGATCGACTGGAGTTCCATCTGGGATTGGCTTTGAATCCACTGCTAGACTGAGCGGGAATAAATGTCTACTGATGATAAATAAATGAAAGTTTTAACACTTCAACCTAATAGCACTAACCATTGATACTTCTTAATTGGAAGGATAAAGCTATATTAACTATAAGCACACAGAAGCTCAACCTCTTCATGGAAAACTCATCCCTAGAAAAACTATTTGCTCACCATATGGATGGAAAAATCTATAAGTGAATATAATGAGAATCCAGTAAAGAAATAAGCTAATATCCATAATATCCTGCTGCAAAATTGTAAGTGTGACATCAAGAAGTCAAAACTGAAATAGCACATAAACACACTAGGATACTACCACTCTAGACACGTTGTCTACACAATTAAAACATCCAAAAGTTTCACAAACACAATACAAGCTGTTAAAAGCCAGGCTGCTTTTTTACAGTTGAAAACCATTAACTGCTATGGCATTTTATGCTTTGGTGAGCCTGAGATTTTATTAAAATCTATATTTGTAGAGATTGGGGCATTAATATGTTATGTCTCATTCCCTTCACTTTTCTCTCACTGAACCCTTACTGAATACTGGGAGAGTCTGTTTCTTTTTTTCTTTCTACATGGTAGATGGAGACAAGCTAGTAAGGAGACAGATGATGAGTTCTTACATATCCAACTTGAAAGTAGTGTTAGTGTCAGAGACCTTGTTTTTATTTTTATCGTCAAAAATCCAGGTAGTGCTATAATTAAAGGCTGGTTTATGGTGGCAGTCGTAGTTCAGTGGTTAAGATGTTAACCACACAGTACATTAGCTGTATTCCAAAACCATTCACACAATCCTTCATTCGGTGTAATCAGAGTGGGCTTTAATCAAAATAACCATAACTACAAATACAGAAAATAATTACTAAATAAGCCACATAGCATCCCTTAACACAAATAGGTAGTAGGTAATGTAAAATATCATTACTACAAAACAGAAAAATATACCATATCAAAAGTTTCTATAAAGTACATTAAGCATTAATAAGTACAGTGTTCTATTTGTTGAAATGCATTTTAAGAAATACAGTTTATAAACAGTATTAATTTCATTCCTATACACCAATTAAAACATTACACCAGATATTACAAAAGCAGGGGTCACTTGATTTACAAATGGGTTTGCAAGAGAAACTCACAATCTCCTTTTTTTCATGCATTTGTTTTACAAATTAATATTAGAAATATCAAAGATGAATTTTGTTTGCTAATATTTTGAAATGTTACTTGAAATCACATTCAGATACGCTGCATTTAAACCATTATGGTACACGTTATTTTAGCATTTTTTCACTATTTTGACACAGACGTTATCGCATCTAATCGTTATTTTTACTTGTTTAAAGGGGTAGGTCGATGAAGGTGACTTGTTTGATGACGACAGTCACAAATCACATACTTACGTACTATTCTAGACTATTACATTTAATGTTTTAATTTAAAAAATCTCGCCTTAACGTCCGAAATGTCCGTTTCACGTACTAGTTTTCAGGATTTCCTAGATTAGTAAATATGTTTGAATGTAAGTTCAGAGTTTCCAGTTTGACAATCATGAACAATGGATGTTTTAAGAGAAGAGGAGCTCATAAGTGTGTTTAACCACTAAACATTTAACAATTCCTTGCATCACACCTTAGAAATTCATGCTCACTCACAACTTAGTGTAATTATAATGATTGTCTATTGTTCTAGTCAAAACCAAGAGGCATTTCAAGGATTTTGAGAGCTGTAAAATATTTTAGTTACAGTAAAATTTTCAATTTGTTTTTTTTTTTAAGTTTCATTTAACAAATCCTTAATTTACTTAGCTTATTTGTAATGTAACATTTACATCTCCATTTTAAATAACTGTATTTGCAGATATAGATACAGATTTATCAACAACGTAGCTGAATGTAGGTTTTGTTGTTCCTGGATCGAGGTTATGGAGTTTGACTTTGACTTTGGATGTTTCTCACATTCAATGTGATGTTCCTTGAAAGTCCCAGTCTGCTCAATTCTTGTCCAAGCTGACAAAAATGTGAAATATTTATATAAATCCTGCAAATACTGTAAAACCCTTTTACATATAAATATGCCACATCTCATCAAATGTCCTTCATCATGTCAGACGTCAAATTTATAATGATAAATTTAACATTTAGAAAAAGAACACATCAAAAGTTTCTTTAAATTACATAAGAAATTAATAACATACTATTTATAGGTTAAAGTTTCTATATATAATGTATAGTTTCTATAATTGCATAATAATTTAATAACACAATAATTAATAATATTTAATGTTTAGGAACATTGAATAAACATCTGTCTGTTTCAGACAGAAGACATTATGTCTGGAAAGTTTACTCACTTTCATCAACACCAATCCTTCTATCTCAGAATATAAAGGATTTCCATTAGCTTTGATTTTCAGCTGCAGTCTCATCACAGCACCTGTGAAAAAAGTGTTGCATTATAATGAATAAAGCTAACACGTTCGCATGTATGCTTTCCATATGCAATTTTACATGCACAAAGATACACAGTGTTGTGTAAGTTTAAACCTAAATTAACAGTGTCTGCATTTGGAAAATCAAATATTTAGAAAACCTGGTTATTGAAATTAATAGTTTTGAACATTCACTATTAAATCTAATATAAGACAGGATCATGGTTATCTCTGTTAAGGTTTAAGAACAATTACATATACTGTTTTAACTCACCTGGAGTGAATGCTGCTCGAGAAAAAGGAGGACAGAGTTAGAATTATAAAACATCTGAAACTCATGGAACATCTGGAAACATTAGTACTTTAAACTCACATTAGCATGGCCAATAGAGTTAGTGTCTGAAAGATTATTCTTCATACTATTCAGATAGGAAATAAACTCACTTTGTTTATTATTCTTCTTCCAGTTACTCAGAAAGGAGATAAACTCACCAGTGTAGCAGATGAAAGGGAAACGGGCAACACAGTTTTCATCTGTCCATTGGCCGGAGTGGTCCACAGCTGTGCAGTGCTGATTTTGGGTCTGTTCGGTTGTTCCTGCTGGTCTCCAATATGTAAAACTCAAGTAGCTCTGATCAGACCATAATTGGATCCTATACAGACCTATCCATACCTCAAAGTTGTTCATGATGCTGAGTATCTGCTGAAGTTCCATCTCATTCCTCACACTGGCCAGGTCTGTGTGATTTGCTCTGCAGAATCTCTGAGCTTCTTCCCAAGTCATTGTGTAATAAATCCACACATATGTATTCTTTGTACCTAAGATTGAGAGCATTGATACCATAGCTGTATCATCATTAACATTTATAAGTCCAGATCAGCTAGAGTAGCATGTTAGAACCACTGCATGAATGTTCTCACATACTGACAAAACATATCATTCTTACCATTATAGCAAACAAAAGCCATTCTTCTAGTACAAGGCCTGTCAAACCATTTCCCGCTGTTCTGCATGGAAACACACAGCTCTTGTCCATTGTAGTCATCAGGTTGATGTTCCCATCCTCTGAAATCTCTCTCTCCCTCGTGGTAGAAAGCATCATCATCCAGAGACCATCTCCAGCTGTCCAGATCATCATACAGTCCAATCCAGGCTAAACCTGAGTAGCTGCCATTTACTGTGTTAAGGAGTGTGTTCATTTCCTCCATGTTATCAATGGTAGCCAGGTCAGTGTAATTCTCTCTGCAGTATCTCTGTGCTTCAGTCCAGGTCTTATTCTCATTAATAAGGTGATATTGACGAGGGAACGTTGATGACATTGCTTAAGAAGGGCAACAAAAATTACTTATAACGTTTGTTCATTTTATTTTTATTTTAATAGGTTAGGCAGTGGGCATTCATTAGGTATAAATAATGTTAAGGAATCTATATTAGTGCCCTGGACAGACACTGTACAGATGTAGAAATGGTCACAAATCTACTCACAATTGTAACAGAGGAATGGAAAAGCTTGACTGCAGTTTTCATCTGTCCATTTCCCAGAATCATCAAATGACACAGCAGTACAGGATTCATTCTGTTCATAATTATCTGGTTGCCCAGGTTTCCAGTTGCTGAAAGAGGAGTTGCTTTTATCTGACCAAGACCTGGTTCTGTACAGGCCAATCCATACATCATTATAATAAATATAATCATTATTATTATTCTTATCATATAGTAATGATCTGATTTTCTGGTTCTCAGTGTTGTTCCTCACACTGGTCAGGTCTGTGTAATGTTCTCTGCAGTAGCTCTGAGCTTCAGTCCAGTTCATGTTCTGAGTAACCAGGACATATATTTCAGTGGCATTCACCCTACCTAAAAGAGACAGATGTAATATGTAACATTTTATCAAGACAAGTGTACATGTTTAGGTAAAGTGTAGTATATGTATAACTGCTATGCTCACCATCAAAGCAAATGAACGGAAGTGTTGAAGAACAAGGGCCCTCCCACCATACTGCAGAATAACTTGAAAAGTATACACACAAATCGTTTCCATTCCAGTTCCTTGGTTTTTGTATAAACCAGTTTCTAAAGTTTTTCTCTCCGTCCTTGTAGAAAGAATCATCATCCAGAGACCATTTCCAGCTGCTCAGATCATTATATAGTCCAATCCAGGTTCGGTCACTGTTCCATATGTTTATTATTTTAGTAAGGGTCACTTCCTCTTCAGTGCTATTAATCGTGGCTAAATCGACATAATTCTCTCTGCAGTATCTCTGTGCTTCATCCCAGGTCTTACTCTCATTAATGAAGTGATACTGACGAGGCAGACAGACGCTGAGGCTGAAAAACCCTATGAAAGACACAATAACAATTTTGCATATTGAATATAACTTGGAATATATTTCCAAGGAAGCCTTAAAATTTCAAATAAAGAGTGCTAATTTCTGAATGTGCAAGTAAGTAATTTTTTTTTGTAAGTAATTGGTTTTGTAAAAGGAAGTAAAAGCTTTTGATTTTTTTCAGAGCTTGCTCTACATGCTCCAGTGAAAATATCACAATGTTTGGTAACGGGAGGATTAGATATAATCAGATCTTTGTCTTTTGAGAGGTTTTACCGAAAAGGGTAAGGGTTATGTCCCTGTACAGTATTTGTATGTAAAGTTGCATACAATCAACCAGTCAGTTTTGCCAGAGTCATGTGGATGTCTTTTCAGCTGATAAAGTACACACTGGGATCCAAAAGTCTGAGAACACTAAAGAAAATGCTTCTATTTTGCATTTCAGCTTTACAAATTCAATACAAAAAAATTTTCATTACAAATTATATTATCAGCAATAACTTGAGTGAAAATTTAAAACAATTATAGAATATTTACATGAATTTGAAAATGCCTGTGGTATGATATTTGGTATGTCTCTCTTTTGCTTTAATGGCAGTTTGCAGTCAAACTGTTTTGACTCCAAAGGTTTGTGTAAAACCTGATGATTCATGTTCGATCAAAACCATGGGAGAGTCATCTGAACAGGTTCTTCAGTGGAAGGGACAAATCCCAAGGAAAATTTGACTTTTTGTACAAAGGAGTTACAAATGTCACAAATTTGCATAAAAATTAAACAGTGACCAACAAATCACACAGAATCTTGAACACTGAATATTTTGAACATTTCCTTTTCTTTTTATGTTTTAATTTTTTCTTTAAAAATGTATTTATTAATTGCAATTTCGTTGTCTTAAAGTTTCATCAGAGTCTTCCTTCACAAACCCCTACGTGATCTTCTCATTAGAGAGAGAGAGAGAATCTCTCTCTCTCTCTCTCTCTCTCTCTCTCTCTCTCTAGCAGTGAGCTTTAACATTGTAATATTAAGTCATATTAACTGTCTAATGATTTTGATGTACTCTGATGTACTTCTGAGAACTTTTAATGAAAAAAAAATGTTTTTAAATCTGTTCAAATTTTAAAAACATTTTTATGCAAATTTAATACCTGCTATTCGGTCCTATCAGTTCACACCCACACACTTTTTGGATTAAATCATAATGTGGGTGCAACACTTATTTAACTTGACACCACCCTGTATGTTACACTTTTAAGTAGAAATGCCCCAAAGAACAAAACTGATCAAGGTAAACATGTAAAATGGACATTGAAAGACACAATACTCCATATACCTTGTTAGTAAAAGCTTGCAAGTTTTGTTATTGAAGTTATGAAGTTTGCAAGTGTTTTTTAACAGGTAAAATGATGATGATGATGATGATGATGATGATGATGATGATGATGATGATGATTATTAGTATTATTATTATTATTAAATTCAAAGTTTGCTTCAAATAATGTTCTAATATGGTACCATTTACAATCTTTATAAATAACTTTTAAAACTTTCTTTATATAACACAATACAGGAAAACATATAACTCACCTAAGAGCAGCAAAAGATGAAACATGGCTCCTGGTAGAATATTAGAAACCAAAGTATGAATAGAATTATGCATTACATCAATTATGCAACTGAGTTTGAGAAAATCATAATAATTGTGGTGATGGTACAGAAATGTAAGTCTTATATTAAAATGCTTTACCTCAAAAATCTTTGCTCTTGTCTCCTGTTTGCACCTTTCTGCCAACAAATCTTATCCTACCAAGAATTAATAAGAGTTCTGAACAGTAGGATTAATAGCATGTGGGAGGGGCTTGGTAAGATGTAGTCAGACTGGTTATTGAATTCAACATCATGGAAATGACAGTCAAGGCGTCAATTGACAGAAAACCGTCCATGACATATTGAGGTAGATCTGACATCTGATATCAGGTAGTATATCTGATAGTTGTAATATCAGTCTGTCGGCACGTATTTGCGTCTACTACGTTGGTCCAAACCATCATGTACCTCCTTGACTGGACAGCAGATAACATAATGTCAGTCTCTTTTCCTGGATCATTATTTTGTCTCAGGACAGCTTTAACATGGTAATATTAAGTCATAATTCAGTAAACTTTCTAATGATTTTGATCATTAAGCATTATTTTGTCTCAGGACAGTAGATCTATTAAACTGTGAGGGAATCTCCTATGCACATCCCTTCTCAAGTCATTCCACAGATCTTTGATAGGATTTAAATCTGCGTTCTGACTGGGCCATTCCAAAACATTGATCCTCTACTTATGAAGACATTCTGTTGCTGATTTGGATTTGTGTTTTAGGATTTTATCATGCTGGAAGATGAACTTTTTCCTCATCTTCAACTGTCTAACAGAAGCTTACAGTTTTGTGCCAAAATAGATTGGTATTTGGAGCTATCCTTGAGTCCCTCTATTTAATTTGAACCCCAGTCCCAGCTGAAGAGAAGTGCGATTCTGCTGCCACCATGCTTCACCACCTTTTAGAATTTTCCTTAAAAAAAATCTACCTTGGTCTCATGAGAACACAACTCATTTAGCCACATGGTTTTGGGTGATTTAGGTGTTTTTTTTTATCATGAGAAAGGGTTTCTGTCACCCTACCCAATAGCCCAGCCATGTGAAGAATACAGAAAATTGTTGACATAAAAACAAGGACTGATGACTTGCCAGATATCCCTGCAGCTCCTTTAATGCTGCCGTAGATCTCTTGGTAAATTTTTCTTCTTGTGCATTTCATCCATCCTGTTCTTGGTAATGTCACTGTGGTGCTCCATTTTCTCCACTTGTTGATGTTGGCCTTCACAGTGTTCCTGGGTACATCTCATGTTTTGGAAATTCTTTTATACTCCTGTCCTGATCAATACATTTTTGACAGTGAGATTTGCTGTACAATGCTTTGTAAGCTCTTTGAGAACCATGGCTTCAGCAGTTAGATGAAACTAAGAAGATGTCAAGAAAATTCTACAGGAACAGCTGATCTTTCTTTGGGGTTAATCAGAATCACGCCATTGATAGCAGCTGTGTGATAATTACTTTTGAACATGAGTTTGAATATGCTTGGTTATAAAAGGGTGTGCACACTTGTGCAACCAGGTTATTGTAAAGTTTTTTTCTCCTTTTCTCTACAACATTTCTATTTCTATCTGTTTTTCACTTGAGTTTTGTTGGTTGTTACATCACATTAAAGGTTTATTCTTGTGTAGAGTTTTATATGCATTGTACAATAGTGTGTGTTATCAGTAGTTTCACCTACATAAAGCTCTCTGTCTCCCTGGCAAAATTGAATACACCCAATTGCATCAGCCACTGATTTTTCTGTCTAACCAGTATTTTCATGTCAAGGCAGGTATCCTGAAAAATGAGATTAATTATAATAACCTCTCCCAGTGGTTTCCTCTAAGTGAGGTAGGACTGGTTAGCTTTAGTGCAGAGGATTACACCTAATATCTATGACTTTATTTATTTATTAAACATAAATTTTCAAAACTAGCTTCCGCACTACTCAGTGAAACTCTGTATTCTTTTTGTACACTTCTCTCTACTCATCATGTGAAATTGTTTGGAGTGATTTAGTTAGGCATTTTTTATGCCAAGACACGTTTTTTTTGTGTGTATGTAATAGACAGGTTTATGACATGTAACAATTATGACAAATGTTTATTTCCCTGTTTATTACTCATGAATAGGATGATTCATGTGTGTCTGTACCACAGAGCAGTTATTATAGGCAGGGACAGGGTGTGCTCTCTGTGAGATGCTGCCAGCTTCTTACATACTTGTGTTCAATTCAAATGTACCACTGTTATTTGAATCTGTTATTTTCCAAAAGGATAAAAAGTTCAGTTTGCACTGCTGTACTTCAGTCTCATCTCATTTCATTTTACAGGAGTAAAAGGAGAATAACAAGACGAGAGAAACAAAAGGTGAAGCAATCACTTTTACTGTTGTAACTCCTGATCCATTATAATCACAAACATCAAGTCATTACTGTAACTGTATATATTTCATACATTGATTACAGAGAAAATGTTAAATGTGTAAAATAATTTTTTGTACATAAACCAAATGCCTAAAAACACTAATTTATAGGGGTTTTCTTAATGATATAACATTTTTACCACAGTAAAATAGTTGCAAAAATGTAATGGAAAAAAAATGAACGTTCTTTGTAAAATTTGAATTGTTTGAAGATGCCTTCACTTGTTTGAATTCCTTTTCTTTTCCTTTTTTTTAGTCTTCTTTGATAGGAAAATATCGGCAAGAATTCTGTGTGATAGGAAAATATAGGAAAATATCGG
>CM074959.1:19806305-19817065 GCA_037577455.1 Pangasius macronema | reverse complement strand
AATGAGAATAAGACCTGGACTGAAGCACAGAGATACTGCAGAGAGAATTACACTGACCTGGCTACCATTGATAACATAGAGGAAATGAACACACTCCTTAACACAGTAAATGGCGGCTACTCAGGTTTAGCCTGGATTGGACTGTATGATGATCTGAACAGCTGGAAATGGTCTCTGGATGCTGATTCTTTCATCAAGGAGGAAGAGAGAAGCTTTAGAAACTGGTATATAAACAAACCAAGGAACTGGAATGGAAATAGTTTGTGTGTATACTTATCGAGTTATTCTGCAGAATGGTGGGAGATCACTTGTTCTACAACACTTCCGTTTGTTTGCTTCGATGGTGAGCACAGCAGTTATGTATATTCTAAATGTGAATACATATTCAAATAAAAATGCCTTATATATGTATATAAAATGTTACACATTGAAACTGTCTCTCAGGTAGGGTGAATGCCAGTGAAAGATATGTCCGGGTTACTCAGTACATGAACTGGACTGCAGCTCAACAATACTGCAGAAAGCATTACACAGACCTGACCAGTGTGAGGAATGAGACTGAGAACCAGATGATAAGAGCATTACTATCGAATTATGATTATTATTATTATTATGCTCCTCTATGGATCGGCCTGTACAGAACCAGGTCTTGGTCAGATAAAAGCAACTCCTCTTTCAGCAACTGGAAACCTGGACAACCAGATAATTATGAACAGAATGAATTCTGTACTGCTGTGTCATTTAATGATTCTGGGAAATGGACAGATGAAAACTGCGGTCAAGCTTTTCCATTCCTCTGTTACAGTAGTGAGTAGATTTCTGTTGTGACGTGAATAAAATTGACAAAGCACTTTTAAAAATGAACTGTACAGGGTCTCAATAGTGCATGAATGCATCTATAATCTACCTTTGAAAAAAAAACAGCAAACATTATAACATTTTTGTTATCCTTTTCTAGCAATGTCATCATTATCCTCTCATCAGTATCACTTTGTTAATGAGAATAAGACCTGGACTGAAGCACAGAGATACTGCAGAGAGAATTACACTGACCTGGCTACCATTGATAACATGGAGGAAATGAACACACTCCTTAACACAGTAAATGGCAGCTACTCAGGTTTAGCCTGGATTGGACTGTATGATGATCTGGACAGCTGGAGATGGTCTCTGGATGATGATGCTTTCTACCAGGAGGGAGAGAGAGACTTCAGAGGATGGTTTCATCAACCTGATAACTACGATGGGAAAGAGCTGTGTGTTTACATGGACTACAGTGGGAAATGGTTTGACAGGCCTTGTACTAGAAGATTGGCTTTTGTTTGCTATAATGGTAAGAATATGTGGAAACATTTGTGCTAAGACATTCTAACCTGTTATTGTAGCTGATATGGACAATAGTGGATAATAATCATACTAAAAGCTAATTATAATACAGCTATTGTCTGTGGGAAATTGTGACTTTTGTAATGCTCTCAACCTTAGGTATGAACAATACGTATTTGTGGATTTATGATCAAAAGACTTGGGATGAAGCTCAGAGCTTTTGCAGAGCGAATTACACAGACCTGGCCAGTGTGAGAAATGAGACGGAACTTCAGCAAATACTGAGGATCATGAGAGGCTATGATGCATGGATAGGTCTGTATAGGAACCGATTATGGTCAGATCAGAGCAACTCAACATTTACATATTGGAGACCAGCGAGTCCAGAACCAACAGCAGAACCTGATAACGGTATACGTTCACTTCGACAACACGGAAATCAACACTGCACGGCTGTGGATCATTCCGGCCGATGGACAGATGAAAACTGTTTCACCAGTTTCCCTTTCATCTGCTACACTGGTGAGTTTATCTCCCTTCTGAGTAACTGGAAGAAGAATAATAAACAATGAATGAAAAAAATATAAAATAACCCTAATGCAAGAATACAATCTAGTGGTAGCTATATGTCTAAGCATGCTTATGAAAGTTGGCAGTAGCAATGTTTCTAGCTGGAGAAAAATTACCAGATGTTTTCTAATCCTAACTGTGTCTTCCTTGTGCTCTGACAGCATTCACTCCAGGTAAGCAAAAACCACAGTTTATGTGATTATGTGAACTTAGTATATATATGTAAAATGTATTTATGGCGTTTTACATTAGAATTATTAGTTAACGAAGTGAATGTTCATTTTTTCTTAAGTAATAACAGGGTTTTCTACATTTGTGAATTTTCAAATTTCACTTTATTGGATGTAAATAACCATTTCATCACAGGTGCTGTGATGGGACTGCAAATGAAAGTCACTGCTGATGAAAATCTGTTAAACTCTCAGATTAAAAGACTGGTGCTGATGGAAGTGAGTGAACTTTCCTGCTATAATGTCTTCCTCTATCTGAAACAAGAATGCTTATTCAATGTTCCTAAACATTAAATGTTATTAAATATAATTATTGTATTTTATTAAAGTTTTTAAGCATTACATAATGTTCATTATTTGTTGATTTGTTAGATTTGTTGTCTAACGATGAACTTGATGAGATTTGTCTTTTACAGAGTAAAAGAGAACTTTTAGAGAGTTTTACAGAACTTGCATTTGGATTTATATAAATATTTCACATTTTTGTCAGCTTCTGCAAGAATTGAGCAGTCTGGGACTTTCAAGCAACTTCATGGTGAAAGTGAGAAACATCCGTAAGCTCAGGCCATGAAGGACTAAGACTACATACAGGTTCAGAATATAACTGTTCCAACTATATTCCAGATTTGGTGATTTTTCTTTCATTTATGGATTCATTCATTCATTCATTCATCAATCATTTATTCCTAGAGCAACTTCTACAGAACATTTTACTCAAAAACCTTGAAGTGCCTCCTGGCTTCGACCATAATAATAATAATGACTCCAACTATATTCATTTGGGAAGAAGAATTATGTTCTTAGGTGTCTGCAAACAAATCATTTATACAGTGTGTTGGATATCAATTAATATTGGGTATAAAATATATTAGAACAATTAGAACACTGTATTTATTTGTGTTTAGTGTGATTTATAGAATATTTGATGTCATATTTTCTGATTTGCAGTAATCATATCAATAGTTGGTTATGTGTGTTAAGGGATACTATGCAACTTTCATTTATTGATTTTCAGTATTGGGATTAATGTAGTTTTGGTTGTGTTGATTAAATGTTGATTAAAGACCATTTTAAACCATTTGCTCAGGCCCCCTTGTGGGATAGACGTCAGCATCTACAGTCTGACTATTGTGCTAAAATATCTTTTGTATAAAGAAAATAGGAATGATATAAACAAAACTTCCATGTCATCTTTCCAAGTAATAAACTGTCTATCTGCATATGAACTTTGAGCTTTCTCTGTATCTCTGTTGTGAGAACTTACCACCTTCTTTTAAAGCTGAACTATTCCTTTATAAAATTGTACTTGTTTTTCTTTTTGGTGGAAAGATTTTCTAATAAACCAAAAAAAAATGTATTTCCTCAAATGTTTGTTCAACACTCTGAGATCCAAAACAGGACGAAGAGAGCCGTCCCTCTTTGGAACCAGGAAATAAAGAGTGATGGGATGCCCTCCAACGTGGGCTGGGAGGGGGAACACACACTAGGCAACACTGGGAAAGGTGAAGCCACTAAGAATGCAGGATGGGCACCCACTGGTGGGGGGAGTTGACCCCACTGCCAGAAAGCCTCCTTCTCTTGGATGGGCAAACCTAGAGACTGGAGGGCTGGCCACACAGTTAGTGCAGAACCTCCATAGAAGGTGTTCAGAAGGTTACACACATGGGGTCACACTAATAATCTAATAAACTGTATTTGCTACATCTGCATCAAGCTAATCTCATAGCCATTTTGGTCAAGGTGAGTGACCCAGGTGGCAATGGCAACTCATTACTTAGTCATAGAACCAGGGCAGTTTCCTTTGGAACTAGTGGACGCCGTATGTATTGAGGATGAGAATTGCAAGTTCACCATGAGGTGCAATGAAGCAAAATTCAATCTGCAATATGTGGCAGTTAGTCAATGAGCTGTTTTTTGCCTGAAACAGTGCCTAGAAATCAAACCTGGAAATAAGCAGTTAGACAAATTCACTGATACATCCATTCGTCCATCCAAAGCCATAACTTATAAAAAACACACACAAATATGTAGCAACTCATAGAAACTTTCTGAGTAAAGAATACAGGTTTCCTCAGGAAATTGTGGTATAACTTAACAGGAATAGGAATAATAGTTAGTGTGTGTATACAACATATTATTGTTTTAGTTTTGATGATTAGTTCAATTACTTTAACTGACATCTTTATTGTGATGTTAATGTTGCTGCATTCAATAACCAGTCTTTCCACATATCATTGAAAAAGAGATCACTGCCTGCCCATACAGTCTGGCCAAATAAACAGCACACCAAATACCAATCATTACATAGTCTGCATTCTTTTCAAGTAGAAGTGTGGGAAAGGTGTAGGCTGCTTGACTATATTGCTGAAAAGACTATTTCTGAACTTCTTAAATAGGAATAGGCTGCCCAACTTCTGGAAGGCATTCATTCATCTCAGGACCAAATACTGTCAAAACAGCAGTCTGCCCTTAGCAAAGGCTTCCATATGAACTTCCACATTAACTTCCATATGAACATTGTGCTCAATCAGTCTTAACTGACAGCCCAAATGACAACTTCATTGTCAATGTCTGTATCTTGAAGAACACTCATCCACCCAAGCACTGACAGCTGAAGGTGATATTACATATTAGATATCTATCAATATTTTTACAATGAAACTGTTAGTGTTAAGCAGTGCATTATATAATAAGGTCTCAGTGATGGCATAATAATATTCAAAGTTCAAANAATTCTTTCATTGCTGTCCACATTGAATGCCAAGACAAGTGCGAACTGTAAAAATAAAATATCAGAGGTAGAAATATAGATTATGTCTATCGAAATATAGACTATGTACATCTGTATGTGTGAGTGTGCAATATTGGCTTGTGCAAAACAGTAGTAGAGTAACGTGCAATGTGCAACCAAAAAAAAAATCACTTCTGTTGATTTGTGTAAATCGTACTTTGTTTTTCTATGTTTCCCCCCCACTTTCGAATCAGTTATTCTTAAATCACCTGTAAATGCCCACTGACTACATAGATGGAAATTTGATTTCAAATTAGGACTCTTTATTTTTGATCTTAGTAAGGGCCATACTTACTTACTTACTTAGGGCCTCAGCAGTAAATACATTAAAATTTACATTCAACATACAAAAATGTTATTGTGTTTTTAATAGGGCTTTTCAGCCTTGGCATCTGTCTCCCTCGTCAGCAATCATTCATTCCTAGAGCAGTTGGGAATGTTGTAAAGTTACTCCAACCCCTACATTACTCCATGTATAAACAGATTTTTAAAATCCAAATCTAAATCATAAAAGCAAATTAAATTAAAGATTCAGTAAAAGATTTTTTTACTGTGACTAGTAAAGCCTTCAAAAGCCTTGAAATGCCTCCTGGCTTTACCATAACTGTAGTAATGACTGTAATTATACTGATTTGTGAGTGAGCACTGTGGTGTAGGGGTGCCATTGCTGCCTCAAAGTGTTTGAGGCAGTTTGAGACTGAGCTCACGGTACTGTCTGTGTGGGGTTTTGCATGTTCTCATCGTGTCCTCAAGTAGGTTTCCTCCCACCTCCCAAAAACAGGCATGTAGGTTGATTTGGCTATGCTAAATTGCCCCTAGGTGTGAATTAGTGTGAGAATGTGTATGCATGGTGTCCTGTGATGGACTGGGTGTATTCCCACCTCAAGCTCAACGTTCCTGGGATGGGCTCCAGATCCATCGCAACCCTGACCAATATTCTGTAGAATGCACACTACATGATTTTAGCCCATTTCTCAGTCACCCACTAATTTGGGTGCTTGGTGATTACTTGCTGCACGATCCCATGGTGCCCATATATGTAGTGTGAACAGCGCATGATTTTCTCCGCTACAACACCAAACAAATGATCACAAGCTGCCCCTGTCAATTTCATATACTAAGTGGTAAGGAGATATACTAAATATAATATACTAGTACTACACACTAAGTAATCACAAGTATATAAAAAGCTGGAAGCATCTCATAAACAATACACCATGTCCCTGTCTGTAATATTTGCTCTGTGGTACAGCTCAGATGTCCCTAACCCAATCACTCCAGGCAATTTCACATAATGAACTGAGAGAAGTATTGAAACGATGTCACAGATATTGCGTGCAATCTTCCACACTCATAAGCATAAGACTAACCAGTCCTACCACATTTAGAGGAAAATTACTGAAAGAGGTGATCATAATTTATCTTGTTCTACAGGATTTCTGCCTTGACATTAACATACTGGATAGAAGTAGCACATTCGTGGTTAATGTAAGTAGCTGTATTCATTTCCGTCGATGATGCATAGACGAATGTCAAAACTTTAAAAATGTCAAACCTTTATGTGGGCATGCACTACTGATCACACACTATACTTGCACTTAGATAATAATAATAATAATAATAATTGTGCTGAGTTATAATGCACAAGCAAGACTGTCACATACTGTCATTTTCTGCCTTTGTTACAGATGGGTTCACTTTAATTAACACCTTCCTTGTGATGTTTAATAACCAGTCTTACTGCATCTTACCAAGCCCTTTCCACATGCTGTCAATCCTAAAAAAACAAACGCCCTTTCGGCCTCCCACCATTAGGGGTCGCCACAGCGGATCATTGGTCCGCATATTTGATTTGGCCCAGTTTTTACGCCAGATGCCCTTCCTGACGCAACCCTCCCCAATTTTTCCGGGCTTGGGACTGGCACTGAGAGCGCACTGTTGCACGCAACCCCAGTGGCTGGGGTTGGTTCCAGCCAGTTGGTTGGCCAGGAAGCGAACCCGAGCCATAGCGGTGAGAGTGCTGTGGCCTAACCACTAGTCCACCAGGGACCCACATGCTGTCAGTCCTAATGTTCAGAATTCTTATATAGCCTCCCTAGAACAAAATTAATTGGCAGAAACGTACAAACAGGAGACAAAAGCAAAAATCCATGAGGTAAAGTGTCTGAATAAAAGACTTACATTACTTTACCATCGCCAGAATTAATATGATTTTAGCAATCTGGATATAAATATTCAGTTTCAGAAGTCATGTAATGTATGATACTTTTGTATGTTTCTGTTAAAGATATTTTGTTTTTAAATATTCCACTAGGAGCCATGTTTCAGTTTTTGCTGCTCATGGGTGAGCTGTATGGTTTGCGGTGCTGATTTACTTGTAAAAAGACATGCAAATTTTAGAACCTTTAATGAAAAAACTTGCAACCTGACTTATTAACAAGGGATATGGAGTATTGTGTCATTCAAACGAGCATGTGCCTTTTTTTGCTTGATGAATAGTGCACTTTGGTGCATTTTTAATTAAAAATGTATTCATTTAGCAGCCACATTGTGATGCATCACACCCTGAATATTTCTGGAACAAAAATTGTGTGCAAATTAATATGACTGAATGGCAGGTACTAAATTTGCATAAACATGTCTTCGTCGTTCTAAGAAAAATGCAATAATTGTTTTAGTAAACACTCTCAAAACTACTAGAAAGTACATCAAAATACTGGGAATGTTTACTGAACTATGACTTTGTTTTCCATGGTAAAGTTCGTTTCTATGACAGTTTTAATGCACAGTTCAATGATAGAGAGAAGGAGAAAGATCACATAATTGCATGTGGGGGAAAAAGGTTTAAGTGTATCAACCATTATTCTTCTAGTACATCCGCAAACACCTCCTTCCCAGTGCAACCCACATTTCCTTTCTTGACGTACTGTGGGGTACAAAAATCTGAGACCACATTGAAAATCTGGGATTATTTCCATTCACTGGTATATAAACAAACCCACAAACTAGTACGGAAACAGTTTGTGTGTATATTTATCGTATTATGATGGAGCTTTGATGGTGAGCACAGCAGTTATGTATATGCTTAATTAAAATAGCTTCAAACAAAATAACTTTAAATTTAGTGCATAGTTTCTCTAACAGTACAATTTTCCCATATTTGATTTGTCTCTTTTAGGAAGAGTGAATGCCACTGAAAGATATGTCCTGGCTTATCAGTACCTGAACTGGACTGCGGTCAAGCTTTTCCATTCCTCTGTTACAGTTGTGAGTAGATTTCTGACAAAGCTGACAAAACACTTTATACAGACACAGATAGATATAACGGTTAAAAGTCATCATAATGGACGAGAATTACTTGTGTTTGGTGGATATTACTTGAAAATCAAAGTAATGAACATAGTAAACAACATTTTTTTTCTTTTCCTCTAGCAATGTCATCATTACCTTCTCGTCAGTATCACTTTGCTAATGAGAATAAGACCTGGACTGAAGCACAGGGATACTGCTGAGAGAATTACACTGACCTGGCTACCATCGGTAACATGGAGGAAATGAACACACTCCTTAACACTGTAAATGGCAGCTACTCAGGTTTAGCCTGGATTGGACTGTATGATGAGCTGAACAGCTGGAGATGGTCTCTGGATGAACATCATATTTTTGTCAGCTTCAACAAGAATTGAGCAGACTGGGACTTTCAGGCAACTTCACTGTACGTGTAAGAAACATCCGTAAACTCAGTCCATGAAGGAAAAAGACTACATTCAAGCTGAGAATATAACTGAGGCATGTTCCAGATTCTGTGGTGATTTATCTTTCATTTATTCATTTATTCAGCAATCATTCTTTTCCAGAGCAGTTGGGAATGCTATAGAGTTCTATTAAAACAAGCATATAGATATTAAAATGCAATAAATGTAACAAAAAACAATTTATACATTTTGTAACATTTTTGAAAATAATAACGACTATAATTATACTGATTTGTGAACGGGTATGATTTTCTTTGGTGTAATATTTTATTTGGTGTCTTTGTCCACAAAACAAGCTGGGTACTGTTTTCACTTACATTATGTCAAAAACCCTTCTTCTCAGGCCTGTGGAAAACATTGACTGTTACAAAGCACTGACACTGGACTCTCCTTCCATAAATGTTACATAAACATCTCCTTATTACTTGTTGTTACTATAGAACTGTTGTTACTATAGAACTAACCTACTAGAAGGTGCGCATTAATATAAACCTGTCATTTTAACTGCAACCGGAACTACTCTCAGAACTGCTATTACAGAAAATGACTAAAAACCTTCTGACCAATTAGATTGAAGGATTCAAAGGCATTGTGGTGTAAATAATAGTATTTTGAACTTATTCAATATTTAACTTCCAAGAAATACGAAGGATTGTTGTTTTCTTCACGCAGTCGTCCAGCAGATGGTGCTTAAGTGACGGCATTTGTGTGAATGAAGTCTTTAAATATACTGAGAAAAACACCAAAAACAAAATGACATCATGACCAAAGACACGACACGCAATTCACTCTGTAAATGATGTTACAGAATGTGACGACTAATAAAGTATCTAAATAAGTATATGTTCATCTCTACGGTTTGGAAGGTTATTTTTTTCAGGTTGAAACGATACATAAACTAATCTGTTTAGAGCAGTGAGGGAGACACTGGGCTGATTTAATACATCACTTTTTTTTTCAAGATTACATCCCTAACAGTTGGGTGGGTTTGGCATTTGCATGATTCCCAAGATGATTTCTGCAGTGATTGAATTATTCGAATTGTTCACAAAGCTTCATCTTCAGAATCTTAGTTGGCCCATATAGCATCTGTGAAATGACTGACAAACACAAACAAGCTGTTCATGGAGGTTAGTTTTCCAAATGGCTTTTCTCAGCTATTTAATACACTTTTGATAAGGCCACAGCTTAATCCATNGTGAGACCCTTGAGCAAGGCACCGATCCCCCAACTGCTCCTCGGGCGCCGCAGCTAAAATGGCTGCCCACTGCTCCGCGTGTGTGTTCACGGGTGTGTGTGTTCACTTGGATGGGTTAAATGCAGAGCACAAATTCCGAGTATTGGTCACCACACTTAGCCACAAGACACTTCACTTCACTTGTTTTTTTTATCACATTCTATATATCTTCCAAGTTTTTTTACAAGATAACCTGCTCTAAAATTATCACAGTTTTGCTGTATCATGGCACTGCCAAAGAAACCCAGAGTGAAGTTTAAAAGAAAATTATGTTTTAAGTAATCTAAGTGACTTTTTTTTCCATCCTTAGATATATAACAAAAACAAAAACCAAAAGATCAATTCACCTAATTTTTCTCCATCTTTCTTAAAAAGTTATTTCAGAGAATGACTCTTCCGTTGCCAGTATTTATCACGTTGTCGGTGGCACACTGCTAAAGACAGGAACATGCTAGGACTGGCAGCAGAGGTAGCAATGAGTTTATAGCAGCAGTGGATTACAAAGTGTTTTCAGTGCTGTCACGTCCCCTAGGTGGAGAAGTGCAGGTTGCTTTAGTACAATTTAGGGCAAGTCCTGAAGGATGAGGTTGCGAAATCTCAGCCAGACACAAAAAATGATGAGAACCACTAGTGTAAAGAACTTTCTCTGTATTAATTAAGGTAATAGAAGGAAATGCATTTTAATTGATAATTTGTAAAAGTCAATGATTAGGTAACTGTCAAAGAGAATAAAAAGACTGGCTTTTTGAACAGAACAGCAGGCTGTTAGAGAAATCTTCTTCTTCTTTCGGCTTTTCCCTTCAGGGGTCGCCACAGCGAATCATCACTCTCCACCTATCCCTCTCTTCTGC
>CM074959.1:19794756-19806205 GCA_037577455.1 Pangasius macronema | reverse complement strand
CACTGCATGAAAAGAGTCAAATCTGGAAGTATGTGGAAATAGTTTGTGAGATGTATGAGGGTAAAATGGACCCAGGTCATGCAAAACATCAAATTTTCACACACACCCATGTATCTCATGTCAGCGGACATTTTCAGGAATCCACGAAATTTGACGGACTATTATGGTTGAAATTCGGCTAGTTTTGCTGTGTGAGGGCCTTTCATATGTTAATGACTGCAAATTGTAAGGTGTTAGGTCTCTGCTGTGGTCTTAGACAGCAGGTGAGGAAAAAAGCCAGCTGTATTGTAGGTCACAGCAAACTACATTACTGCAAAGAAATACTGACTAAATTAAACAACCTAATGCAAAAATCATCCAAACAGTGGTGATATATAATTACATATTTAAATAGCTAATTTTTTTCACAATTTGACAATTACACAAAATAATTTTGATTTGAACCATTTTTCTAAAATAAGGAGATTTATCTTACCACATTATTGTTACACCTTCACTGTCATATGCTGGCATAATGGCTAAAGTTAAATGATTAATGGATCATTCAAAACAATTACCTAGCAAATCAAGAAATATCAAACACACAGCATTCCAGAATGAGCAATAGGTGAGAAATGTTAATTATCACTTGGGTGTGAAAATGTCCTCTGACAGGAGATTATCTACCATTGCAAAAAAAATGGCCAGTCAGTCACGACGTCAGTCACTATACACCCGAAATGGTGTATAATCTGCTGTATACACAATTGTTATGTCGTGTGCAATTTGACACTCCTAGCCAGTGCATTTCTGAATACGTCCAAAATTCAGTGGCGTATACAGGAGTCTACTGGTCTGATTACAACTCTTTTCATGCAGTATTATGGGTTTATAAAGCTATTTGCTATTTGAGATGTTTTCCTTTAGAATATACATAACTGCTGTGCTCACCATCAAAGCAAATGAATGGAAGATTTGAAGAACAAGAGGTCTCCCACCATACTGGAGAATAACCTGATAAGTATGCACACAAACTGTTTCCATTCCAGTTCCAGCTTGGTTTGCGTATATACCAGTTCCTAAAGCTTTTCCCTCCCTCCTTGTAGAAAGAATCAGCATCCAGAGACCATTTCCAGCTGTTCAGATCATCATACAGTCCAATCCAAGTTCTACTGCTGTCCCAGATGTCAACTATGTCAGTAAGGGCCAGTTGCTCTTGAGTGGTATTAATACTGGCTAAATCGACATAATTCTCTCTGCAGTATCTCTGCGCTTCAGCCCAGGTCTTATTCTCATTAATGAAGTGATACTGACGAGGGAGACAGACGACAATGCTGAAAAACCCTATTGAAGAAACAATACCAGTTTTGCATATTCATTATTGCTTAAAAATATTACCACTAAGGTCATGATTAACTAGGATCTAAGTTAAGGAGTGCTAAATTGTGTGTGCAGTCTGCTAGATGTGAGTAGTTAGTGGGCATGTTTTTAGATGTTTTCAAAATAACTGTTATCCTGTAGGGAGGAACATTGATCATCATTCATGAGAGCCATTGTTGAGTCACTATTTGTCAAGAATTCCACCTCTCAGTGTGTAGTTCCCAGTGCAAATAGCGCTGCTTTCATGTTGTTTAATGTTAATTAATTTGTATTTCCATGCCTGTGTTTCACTGTTTCTAGTTTTCATAGTTACGTCCTGGTTTTGACCCTTGCCCTTGTTTACATGTGTGATTATGGATATTCTGGGTTTGATGATGCCTACCTGTTATTTGATTCATGCTACAGACTTTAATGATTATTATTGGATTTGTGCTAATAAAAAACATGCTGGTTTTACACATGTTGCATTTGTGACTCCTCAATTTGCATGTTACATTATCCTAAGTCATGTCCTGAAGCTTAGCCACGAAAGGTAAGAAACTCTTGGATGTGTGATGGACCCTGAATGTAATGTCTTATTTAGATCTGTGCTAGAAAGACATTTATTTGAAGTTCTTTAAAATATATTTTCAGTTAAAAGTTTTGAGTTTTTTATACACTTCCAGAAAGTCCCAGAATGTTTGCGTGAGGTTTGAAAGACCACTAAAGAGGTAAAAAAGTAGACACAAAAGCAATATTTCTGAACTACTTAAAAAGCAATTAGAAGTATAAATTACCTATAAATTATTCATTAGTAGTGTGAGCTAATATTGGTCTAGTCAGATAAAAGGTTTACAGGATTTACGTTATTACAGACTGTGGTAAATCACAGTGCTAATTTAAATCTATTTGAATCGACACAAAGGCACGAAAGTGCAATACTCATTAAGGTAAACATATAAAACAGACATGATGAATTGAAAGATGTTATATGCTAGAGATCCGGTGTTTAAATCAGTTCGCATGTTTTGTAAGGAAGTTTACAACTGATGCTACAAGTACAACAGGGGTATACAATACAAGAGTATGTAAATACAAACTATAGAATTAGTTTATCTATGTTAAATAATAATAATAATAATAATTGTTGTTGTTGTTGAATTCAGTGTACCTTATAAGCTTAACATCTTCTATTATGGTATCATGTGCACTCTTTATCACTCTTGAAAAACTTTCTTGTATATAACATCACACACAAAAACACACAACTCACCAAAGAGCACCAAAAGTCGACCCATGGCTCTGGTAGGATATCAGGAAAAAGGATGATTAAGAGAAACATCTGAGGAAATCATGCATTATATAAATTTTGTAGCTGAGTTTTCATAGACAGATTGTTAAAAGCATTGTCAAGTCTTCAGGTCTTGTGATGGCACAGTAATCTAAATTTCCTATTCAAATGATTTACCTCATGGATGTCTGCTGTCTACCTGTTTGCACCGTTTTGCCACTCGATTTTGTTTCACCCAGACTGAATAAGTAGGAGGAGTTTGGTTAGATATAGCAAGACTGGTTATTAAACACTGCAACATTAAAATCAGAGTGAACATGTCAATTAAAATATGAGCATCCATGACAAATTAGAGTAGTGTGAAAACTTAAAGAGTTGTACATAAATCCTAAACTTCACCACACTTTTAAAATTGAAATATTATTTACATAAAAAAATAAGAAAGTGTAGGAAAAGTAAGAAAGTGCTTCAGCACATTTTCAACACCACTGGCTTCATTCCACTAATCTAACTGGTTAAGATGTCCTTTAGTTCTTCAGTGTACAAAGCCATGTAGCTTCTAAAGATGTACTTCTAGACCATGTACTCAGTAGTGTTTTTCACAGATGTGAGAGCTGATCCACTCTCTTACTGCATGTCTTCACAAAGTTAGCTTTGACGTCTCCTTTATAGTAAACTATTAGCTAAATAAATGTTATGAGATTACCAAACACTGTCCATTTTGTTGGTTTTATTCTCTTTGTTAATTGTGTGGTTGTGATCTGCTTAAGTTGTTGAATATATTTAAGTATGTCTAGCTAAATCAGTGATGGCAAACTACGAACTTGCTAATGCAAAAAAATCACCATAATCAAGTAAGCTTTAACCAAGTAAGCTTTAACCAAGTAAGCTTTAAGCTTTAAATTTAACTAAAAATAGTTTACGGTAAATTCTAATCATGCAGCTTGTTTAAAAACCCACCCAACTTCCTGATCCTTGTACCACAATAGTGTCGTCGAAACTAGAGCCATGGGCTGGGCAAGGAATGCGGAACATATTCAAAAAAAGAATCTGACACCCCGGGTCACACTAGGTCAGGTTTCCTCAAACAATTATTGTACATATAAGGTTTTTAGAACTTGATGCAAATTTATTAGAAAAAAAAATCTCTAATTGAGGTACGTATTCAGACCTATTAGACTTTGTAGAAGCACCTTTGGCAGCAGTTAGAGCTTTAGAGTCTTCTTGGGTAACTCTCTACAAGCTTTGCACACCTGGATTTGGGCAGTTTCTCCCATCTTCAGGTGTCTTCATAGATGTTCTATGGGGTTTAAGTCTGGGCTTTGGCTGGGCCACTCAAGGACATTCAGAGACTTATCCCAGTCTGGTCCAGTGTTGTCTTGGCTGTGTTCTTCGGGTCGTTGTCATGCTGAAAGGATAAACAATGGCCCAGTCTGTAGTTGTTTGCATGCTGGAGTAGGTTTTCTTCAAGGAACTCTCTGTATTTGGCTAAATTCATCTTTCCCTCAATTCTGAAGAGTCTGCTGAGAACTACTCCCATAGCATGAGGCTGGGACCACCATGCTTCATCATAGGGATGGTATTATCAGTTGATGAGCAGCATGTTGTTTTGCCGGACGTAGCACAGTCTTTGTTTTATCAGATCAGAGAATCTTTTTTCCTCATCCTCTCAGTTTTTTAAATCATGCCATTCGCTTTTTAACCAAGAGTGACTTTCATGTGTGATGAACTTAAATTCTGCCTGGGCCACATTAGCGTTATTGTGAGCCTTTGAAGGACCATGATATGAGGGTATTCATTTTTAAAAACATTATATTTTCTATCAGTTAAAATTTCTATGGAAAAACAAGGGGCTAACATACAATATTCAACTTGATTGACTATTAGGTGATAATGTTTATTATACTGATTAAAATTTTAACACATATACAGTATACACAATATGGTTCAAAGTGTGTGGACACCTGACCATCACATATGGCCATATGTGGTTCTTCTCCAAACAGTTGTCACAAAGTTGGAAGCACACAATCATATAGGATGTCTTTCTATGCTGTAGCATTACACTTTCACTTCACTGGAACTAAGTGGCCTAGCTCAAATATGTTCTAACATTACAACGGGCCTGTGCAGAAAGCATGGTTTATAAAGAAACTGTTGGCCAAGATTGGAGTGGAAGAACCCTGACCTCAACACCCTTGGGATGAATTGCAACACTGACTGTGCCCCAGGCCTGGGCATCAATGGCCATCAATGCTGGGCACTCAATGCACACAGAAGATATGAGACACTCACCTGACATCAATGCCTGACCTCACTAATGCTCTTGTCAACTCCTTTATTGTAAACTATAAGCTGATTAAATCTTTAGATGAGTAACTACCAAACATCATATCCCTTTTGTTTGGTTTTATTCTTCATGGTAATTATGTGGTTACTGTCTGTCTGGAGTGTCACATGTTCTCCCCATATTCAAGACCATGCCAATAGGTGAATTGATGAATTAGCACATCATGGCCATTGTTCCGAGGATAGGCTTGTAATTTATTTGCAGTTACTTCACAAATCTTTGGCATTAAACAAGAAATGAAAAAGAAAGACAATTCATACAAAATGGAAGGTAATTTTTAGTTGTACTTCCAAAGTACTCATATACAATACTATACTGTGTAATGTTTAAAACTGGGTGTAATGTTTATCCAGCTGCTCAGCGCTTAGATGTCAGCCTCTCACAGTGCTCAAATTCTTTGACTCCAATGGCTTGATCTCGAGCCTCTGGAGCTGGCAGGACAAGGGAGCAGTCACTGTCGAAATATTTTCCAGAGATCCCCTCGGTCTCCTCTGCCACCGAACAGTATATTGTACTAACTGCACCTTCTTCAGCCGACTGCAGAGAAGCGACATGAACACAAACGCATAGCATCTGATTGGAAGTTCAGTGATTAAGCACATACTCTATCTGATTTAAAGTAGCATGAAGAAATGTGTTCTTTAGTTGTATATAATGCTCTCTTATTTGGCTCTGAGTATCCGATGTTGTGACTGAGAGTTACAATGCCAAAGCAGTTTAAACATTACCTTGAAGAAGAACATTCCCACTAGGTTGAAGATTAAGCGAATAATCCAGTTATAGTGTCTCATAACTTCAGTCATAACAACACCTGGGTGTAGCGAGTTTGCTGTCACACCTAAAAGGAAAAAAAGGACCCTTTAGATTTAAATTCATTTAAGGGTTAGATTACTTAGTTACAGAGAAACCGTAGAGCATGAAGATATGACATTTTTACTAATTAAACCTAAATTTTTAACAAATTGTATTATCAGATAATTTTTCAAAAAATATCTGCCAATAGAACAAGACTACATCAAGCTTGAAAGAAAAAAAATGTTTATAAATATGTTTAATAATCTTATATTTGGCTATATTTAGGATCATTTCATTTGCCAAGATGTTATTTTTCTGCAGTGTAAAGCTTATTTTTATAATTGTTATATTGTTAGCAAAGAAATATTGATTATTTCACAAATATGTTTGATTTTTGCACAGTCTGTGCGTAGCAGATTCTAAAAGCAGTTACTTGGCACACTAGCTACCTAGCAAGCCAGGTAGTTAGTTAGTTAGTTAGTTAGGTCCTAGTCATGGTCGTATGCTGATCACTTTGCTAACTGCTTTTCTTCTTGTACTGCTTTTAGTTTCACTATCATCAAAAACATGTCATTCGTCCTGTCTTTCTGGATTTGCACAAGCTTCCTTACCGATGCCCTGTGTAACATCTACAGGATCCAGGGAAAGTAATAAATAGTTCCATCATCAGGATTCATATAGAGGAACGTGAATCTATGGTCTTAACACACTTTCCTTGGTTAGGTCACTGCACAAAATGAAATCCCAGCAAGTACAAATATCTTGAATATAGTCCAATTTACCCAGTATTTCCTATTACATATAATTACATATAATTACATATAATATATAATAAACCAAACATACGTATGATTATTAAACCTATTTCTAGACATTTCTACTAATTTCAAGCTGAAAATAGTCTTATTCTATTGGCAGATTTTTTTTTCTTTTAAGTCTTTATGTCTAGTAACAATATCTGCCAATAGAATAAGAAATTTTAAAGCTTGAAATATAAGAAATCATGAAAAAACCGGCAGAATAATATTACATTTGATTTGATACATTTATAATAATTTCATTATAAGAAATATTAGATAAATCTGCCCATATTTGAGACACGTCACTGCCAAAGATTTTTTTCTTTTGAACTGGGTAAGGCTTATTTTTTAAACATAAAACCGCTGGTGCTGAGAAAAGGGATGTAGTTGTTTATGTAAATGCTTTTTATAAGTGGTGCATCCATCAGTCAGTCAAAGTGGTCTCATACTTGACTAGCATAACTTTAGTAATAATCATACTCATACTGTACTAATGTTTGCGATTTGCAGTTTTGTTCTGTACCTGTTCCCTGTAGCCTGCGTGCCAGCTCATTGGTCCAGATAATATTGTGGAGCTTTGTGTGGTTGTACACTGTGTCCATCATGTAGGTCAAATTCTCGCCATGGAAATGCGAGAAGTCCACCTGGCCTTTCATGTGGTTAGCTGAGGAGACGTTCACGATGCGAGATGGAGCCGACTTCTTCAAGAGGTCTGACAAAGAAGTAAAGAGAAATACAAAACACTAAAAAACTGTGTCAGCAGAGGTCAGGTCCTGAAACAGAGGTGAGACAGATGTGAGGTCTGACCTAGAAGCAGATTGGTGAGTAGGAAGGGCCCGATGTGGTTGGTGGCGAAGGACACTTCCAGTCCGTCAGCGGTGATTCCCTTGGGTAGACCTACACACAAGTCACTTGTGTCAAATGTGTATTATTACACACACACACATACACACACACACACACACACACGCACAAACAAACAATGGTCGAGGAGCTAAAACAAAGATTTCCAGGGTGGAAATGACATATATTGTACATTGTTCACCTGAAACCCCAGCATTATTGACTAGGATATGAAGCTCTTTCTCCTCTGCTAGGATCTGGGCGGCAAACTTGCGGACCGATTCGAGGGAGGAGGTGTCGACGATTCGCAGGTGCACGTTCTGATTGCCACTGCGTTGACGAATCTCTCTCAGTGCTGCCGTCCCACGAGTCTCACTCCTACACGCCAGGATCACCCTTGCCCCACGATATGCAAAGTCCAAGGCAATGAACTTTCCTATGCCTGGAAGAAAGATATAAACAGAGAGATAAAAAAAACAGGGTAGACTTTAAACAAGACATAGCAAAATGATGAAAATGATGATCTCCAGTATATAATAAATTAGATCTAATAAATAAATAAATGAATGTTTTGAATCCAACCCTGAACCCCCAAGACCCCTGACATATTATAGCTTTATTCTCTAATCTGTTCAATAAACTAATAAACAGGGCTTCTCAGTGTGGCTTAAGACTCACAGAGCTCACAGAGCACTGAATTTTGAAATGAACGCCAAGAACAGGAAGTGTGTCAATACCAGAAAAGCTAAAGATTGTTGAATCATAATGATTCATAAGAATACTTCAGTGTGAACTGTACAAACATAAACCAACTCCCCGGTGTTCAGGTTCAATAGGTCAGAGGGTTTTTTTTAATTATTAATACAGCAAAAAAAAAAAAAGACAAAGCTGCATTGTTCAAACAGGACCACAGATGTGCACATCTGGGTTAGATACTTACGCTTTCGATTGGACCATGGGTCATGGGACCATGGGTCAGAAAGGTTATACCAATCATTGACAGTAATTATGGGAGATTTAATAAGGTACTCTGCACGTAGGTATTGTAGTGTGTGTGTGTTTGTGTGTGTTTGTGTGTGTGTGTGTGTCCAAAATCCTCATTACCATACAACATCTGGAAAACACTCGTGCTTCAAAACTGATTCACTGCACGGCAGAAATATGTATCAAATTGTTTCCCCATACCAAAGCTTTTCACTACTGTTTTGGAAGATTTGCCATTTTAGAACCAGGTCTGGAAACGTAGTGGAGAAAACCCACCCTTACAGCTACTGAGTTTGCTGATTAACATTTACCACCTTTATCTTCCATCTTGAAATGATGGCAATGAAGTCATCTGTATCCAGGACAAGGGCATCTCAAACCTTGATAAGCCGCGTCCATGCTTTAGAAACAAAATGTAAATGCAGCACAAGCACTGCTTCAATCTGACTCTTTTTACACCTGGCTCCAGATGAACATTAACTGAATCAGCTTGTATTTGGGCCAAGACAGCTACCAACACATGAACTATTGCTAAACCCTTTTGACCTCCTTTTGACCTCGGTGTGGTCATGAAATCTCACAATGCACTGCTTAGGGTTAGTGTATCACTGATGTATCCTAGAGGTTACAGAATACCCAAATAGAGATTAAAGATTAATCTCTAATCTTTTTTTTTTAAATTATTATTAGAGGCATAGAAACACTTTTGCTCCTAATGCTCAGATGATTGTAAGGGTACCTGTGTTAGCTCCGGTGACGATAGCTGTTTTGCCCGCGAGCCGAACGGGACACGCGCGCGGGTTCCACGAGCCTCTGCGCTGCGCTCGCGCCACCGCGGCCAGCACGAGCGCGCAGCCCATCCATAGGGGATGCGAAATGAAGTAGGAGATCTCCCAAGGCATTTGGCAACCTGGCTGGTGTGTATTTTCCCTCCAAGTGTCGAGTTTGGCGCGAAGACACGCTTTGCAGCACCGTCTGCGAATCCCACGTGCACTTTGGAATACAGAATACGCAAAGTCCAAAAGTCGAGCACTGTTCCCTTCGCGAACGAATCGACTCTTTGAACTGGTTCTTTTCGCCGAGTCGACTCGCGAAGCTAAAGAACTCGCTTATCGTTGATTGAAGATAGTGAATCCGCGTACATGATCAAACTGTATCAAAATGACTACAGAAGCCGTAATCATTTAGACACTAACACGTCTAGTTGACTGAATTGAACCTTAATAACTATCGAATTTACTGCATCTGCAGTTTTAACAAAAGTATTAAAAGTAAGTGGAGGACTGGTTTATTAGTGTCGTTCTCGAACGAATCGACTCTTTGAACTGATTCTTTTGATGGAGTCGACTCGCATAGCTAAAGAACTCGCTTATCATTGACTGAAGATAAAAAGGATCCTCCTTTCCTTTCATAGTAAACCTGAATGAAAAACCCTGTTTCCAAATCTAAAAGCCATAATAATTTAGATACTAATATGTCTAGATGACTTAATTGAATCTTAATGGTCTAATCACTGAAATTTTCGTATCTGCAGTTTAAAAAAAAAGTATGAAAGTGCTATTATTATGATACAAAATGTTTGAAATCGACACACAGTTTGTTACTGGTTTGAGTTCTGTAGTAAGTAGTAAGTTTAGGAATATCAATGCACTAATGTCTCTAAATAACTAATCAAGATGGTCCACATTTGCCAGAGTGCTTATTATACAGATAGATGTTTCATGCTGATTTTAATTGTGCTGTGTTCATGGCTTAGAAGAGTTCCAGGGCTGGGATTTTCAATTCTGTGTGTGTGGTGTTTGCATGCACTACCCAAGCTTCGGGGGGCTCCTCAGGGTGCTCTGGTTTCCTCCCCTAGTACAAAGACATGAGTTTGACTGGTATCTCTAAATTGTCCATAGTGAGGGAATGAGTATGATTGTTCCCTGTGTAGGGGTTGGCACCCTGTCCAGGGAATCCCTGACCTTTAGTCCCCCTGGGATAGGATCCAGGCTCCCTGTGACCCTGTGTAGGATAAGTGGTACATAAAATGGATGGATGGATGGAAGACATGAATACAAGTTTTCTTTTTAAAGCACAGATAGGCCTATAGTGGGCACAGTAATGAATTGAATAAATAATAATACATGCAACTCTAACTGTTACAGAATGCCTGTAAACCTACTTGGTAAGTGCAGTCATACCCTACACTATGTAGCCTGTTTTAACGAACTTAACGAACATCAACTTCCCATGCTAATGATGTGGATTATATTGTGATACCAAGTAGGTGACAGGCTAATGCAGACAACCAAAAGAAATAAACAAATCACAAACACAAAGATGAATAGACTAGATTTGTCATAAACATATACAAAAGAAAAGGTAAAGAACCTGAGCTGTCATTGCTAAAAAGAACATGATCTAATTCACCGAAAAGAGTGCACAACTATTTTTATGACTTATGTCACTCTAGGGCTATACCCCGATTTGCATATTACCATGTTGAACAGAATAATAGTTTGTTGGTTAAAATGATTTCGTGAAGTTTCATGACCTATTGTGAAATGTGTTTGTAGTTAGTAGGATGTTTAAAAAAAATCTGCAGGACTACTGATGAAATGTTGGAGACGAAAAGTCTCCACAAAATGTTGAAGCATCACTGCGCTCATTTATGGCCAAACTTCTCTTCTATTAATTTTTGACACAGGCCACAGAATGTGCTTTCTACATCCAGATGGTCGAGTTTTGTCTTTTCTTAAAACACACCATCATTTTTTCAGGATGCAATAAACAGTGATAACAATTGATCTTAAGCACCATCTATAACTGAAGATTTTTTTTTTATGCCTGAGAAGAAACATCTCGCATTTAGACATGCTTTGCAAAACAAAAATAACTTGCTCTCGGCATATTATAGGCATATTATCGCATTTCAACACACAAGTCAACACTTTCCACTGGATAGTTTGTGAGTGCAGATGATGCCTTCACTTGGGGGCAGTCGTGGCCTAATGGTCTGAGAGTTGGACTTGTAACCCGAAGGTGAACCTGAAGGTGGTGGGTTCG
>CM074959.1:19779363-19791269 GCA_037577455.1 Pangasius macronema | reverse complement strand
TACAGGAATTGATGCTAGTCTAACCTGGCCTTAGCCAAGAAAACAGGTCAGCTTGGTTAAATATAGCCAGTTAATGTTAACAAATTAGTGAAACATGCCTGTATTTTTTCAAATTAGATTGATTTATTGTACTCTAGGTAGGCTTATTATATAAAAGTCTTTGCTTACACCAATATATTAAAATATTTTACTGAGGTAGGGCCAGGGTCGTGCATCCTCAAGTTCCACACTGCAGTCCGTTGGCTTAGCCATCGTTAAATGCACACGGATAGATACAACGCTAAGGACATTGTGTAGGATTAGAAGGTCACCTCAGATGATGAACTGATTTGACTCTTTCCAGTTTTTCTACATTTATGAACTTAATGATTGGATGCTAAACTGTCTTGAAGACTTTTCTGTGGTGGACAACTTACTGACTGTTACAAAGTGCTGATGCTTGAAAAGCTTCACCATATCGATTATACATTTTTCTTTGTTAAATAAGAACACAAACACACTTAAAAAAAAAAAATCTTTATTACTAGGCTTAGATGATATGCAGTGTCTGCAGTACAAGTCCTTGTGAATGAGTTGCTGCTACAGGAATCTGATATCTAGAATATCTTTTATCTTTTGTACACTTAGCTAGTCACAAGCTTGAAAATCCTGCACGTCTGCATATATGCTCGCCTGTATGCTGGTTTCTTGTGGGGACACAAACGTTTGAACACCATGACACGATGAGCTTTTCAAAGCCTGATCACTGGATTGATAACTTGTTTACAGCATTATGTCTTTAAAAGTTATTAGAGATTGATTTTAAATGGTTAGTGGTGAGTAAGTATGGTTTGTAGTTTGTAATTTCTAACAAATGACCTCTTAACGTAAACAGGTTCTTAGCCATGTTTAGTGATGAAAATTGCCAGACTCTTTAGAGGAAAGTAGAATCAGGCTCACGTTTAAATGAAAAAAAAACAAACATTAGCTTCAGTCACACACATGCTGCAGTTTAAAACTCTTTAAATTTCTCTTATTGTCAATAATCTGCAGAACTTTTAAATGTAATGTCATATATTAATGTCTATGATGTATATTCAAATATATAAAATTTGGTAGAGGGCTGGTCTGCAGTTTAGCCACTGACTGTACCTTGAACTGCATTTGTTTTGATACCTGTTATCTTCTGGTGATATGGACTTATACCCTCAACCCTGAGAATTTTTGTTTGTGTTTCAGGTGTTTGGTCTAGGTTCTGTTGCTCAGGTGGTCACAGGAGGGGGGGTTTTTGGAGATTACCTGAGCATTAATCTGGGTTTTGGTCTTGGTGTAGCAATGGGGGTGCATGCTGGTGGGAAAGTGTCAGGTAAGCTGCTGAAACATGTGTGTGCATGTCTGTCGAAGTGTTCTCTTTTTTTGTCATGCTTTTTGTTAATCTGCTGAAGTGATCAGTGACCTTTGTTGGCATTATTTGGAAATCTATTCCAAGTCTGATAAGACTGTAAGATCGCATCTTTTCACTAACTGCTTTGCCACCAGTAAGTATCAGCACTTCCTTTTACCTCTCACGAGGACTGAATTCTTCCTTGTGTTTGGTTAAAAGCATTTGCCACATGATACGTATAAATATAAGTAAGGTTCTCAAGACATGAAGCACAGTTACTATTACCACCCCGAAGTTGATTATTTTCAAATAACAGCACATCCTGAAGTGTTTTATTCTCCTTATACTACAGCAGTTTTCCAACCCTGCTAATTTATGTTTTCATTAATACATCATAACAACTACATATAGTAGTTTTTCTTTTTTACTTTCACCTTTGGCTAATAAGTCACAAAAATGTAGCCTGTTACATTAAAAGCTTCATGACATGATCTTATCCTGACAAAGTCACTTGATTCAGGTGTTGAAGAAAGCAGTGATGGTTAAATGACACTTATTAAATGTTCATGTAGCTTTATGCCACTTGTCAGGGATGGTTTATATACAGTAAATGTCAAGTAGCTCTACGAATGTGACCCTTAAGTAATGTACTGCAGAGGAAAATATTACTTTTAGGATTTATGGTGAATATTTAAGATATACAGTACTCACAGAAGCAGGTAGCATTGCCAGTTACCGAAGATTTTATATCTTTTAAATCTCTAAAGAAGTTAAGAAATGTTAGTGTTCTGATCTTATTACTCAGGTGCTCACATGAACGCAGCAGTGACGTTTACTATGTGCGTACTTGGCCGTCTGAGCTGGAAGATGCTTCCACTCTATATAGCTGCACAACTTCTGGGCTCCTTTATTGCTGCAGGAACAGTTTTCACCCTGTACTATGGTGAATGAACATGCACAATCAACAATAATAAAGGTACAATAAAGTATTTTAACCACTAAAACATTTCAACTTAAATGTTTATAGATGCTATATACCACTACTGTGAAGGAAACTTCACGGTGTTTGGCCCCAAAGCAACAGCGGGGATCTTTGCCACATATCCAGCTCCTTATCTCTCAATACAAGCTGGATTTTTGGACCAGGTAAGACATTCTGTAATAACTGAAAAACTTGTCTTATCTTGTCATGGAGAGATAACAGATACTTCAACAAAAGAGAGAAAAGTTAATAAAATGGCTCATGACCAAATTGTGAGATAGAAACTCATTCTGACTTCAGTATTCCTTCATTTATAATTTAGAATTTGAATATTCCAGTATATTTCCATCTTCAGGTGCTTGGCACTGCCATGCTGCTACTATGTCTGATGGCTCTGGCAGATAAGAGGAACCAACCTGCCCCATCTGGTGGAGAGCCTGTGGCTGTTGGGGCTCTTGTATTGCTGATTGGAGTTTCCATGGGCAGCAACAGTGGCTATGCCATCAATCCCACCCGAGACCTGGGGCCTAGAGTCTTTACAGCGATTGCAGGCTGGGGATTAGAGGTATTCAGGTAAACAGAATGCATAATAGATTATGTTTTGATTATGATAGATAGGATTGTAAAGAACTCAGAGCCCTTCTTGTCCAGACACTGAACTGATAATTTGATTGGCTGCTCCGAGTTTCTGCTTTCGCCCCCCACATAAACAAACCAAGCATTTCAGGTTCTGTAAAACAACAGACATATAGTATACTATACCTAAAAATCCCAGATAAATGCATGTAGTTAGTGGGCGAGTGGTGAGTGATTTTCAAAGAATATTTATCCAATCATCATTCGCTCATCTTGAATATCTACTTTATCTTGGTGGATGCAGAGCCTATATCCATGAGACGGGAGTGCCATGCATACCATTTTGCGTAGCCAATCCACCTACCAGCATGGTTTTAGGAGGTGGAAGGAAACCAGAAAACTCAAAGGAAACCCAAGCAGACATGGGAGAATGTGCAAAATTTCTAAGACCTTCATATAAAACCCTCAAAGAGTACATGACCTGTTATTTAGCTCATTTAAAAGGCACAGACGCTGTTAGTAAATTAGCTTGCACATATTTTTTCAGGTGTTGTCAAGCTTCCACCAGCATACCTTTAGTAAAATAGGACCTATATGTCCACCATAAAACCTTTAATTACATTATGATTTATCTTTATTGTCTCAAATGAATTTTCAGCAATGGTACGATGGTGCAGCAGGCAGTGTTGTTGCCTCACAGCCCCAGGGTCCTCTGTTTGATTGTGACCATGGGTTTGGAGTTTCACACATTGTCCAGGTTCTCCAGTTTCCTCCCTAAAATATGCTGCTAGGTGGATTGGCTGTGCTAAATAGCCCCTAGGTGTGTGCACAGTGCCCCGTAATGACTGGCGTCCCATCTAGGGTGTACTTCCATCTCATGCCCAGCATTCTGGGATAGCCTGCAGATCCACCAAAACCCTGACCGGGATATAGCACTTACCGATGAGGAATGAATTAATGAATGTATTTCCACTTTTGTCATTTCCACAGGGCAGGCAGCTTTTGGTGGTGGGTGCCCTTGGTGGCGCCATTAGTGGGTGGAGTAACTGGAGCTTTGATATATAAAGCTTTTGTGGAACTGCTCCATCCCAAGCATACGGAGAGAAAATCTGCGCACAGTGCATCATCAGAGTGCATACCGCTGGACCAGTGTAAGAAAGACAACGCAGACAAGTGTGTGAACTGTGAACAAGTCGAGTACCACTGGTACCATGAAGACAAGAGAGAAGAGCTAGTGAAAAACTAGATCTCACAGTGAGGCCAGTCTAGTATAGTAAAGAAGCGATAAAATTAGCTCCTGCCTGTTTCAGTGGATGGATGATTGGAACCTGTTTGGATCTTCTGAACATTGGAGTTCAAAAACCCATTAGACAAGCAATTGCCATGACCATTGACAATGAACTGGAACGAAGGAACTGTTTTTTTTCCCGCTCTTAAACATTTTCTGTTCAAATGCATTTGAATAACAAGCCTATAATTTCACACCACCACACCACAGGACTATTAAAGTACGTGTTCGTATGGAAGAACCACAAAACTGCATCACATTTTTAAATCTCACAGGGCCATATTTAAATTTTTATTTTTAAACATTTCAGATTATTTTTTAAAATTTATTTAGCCACGGTAAATTGTTTTCATCACTGACATCTTGCTAGAGTTTACGTTTCGTAGGCTATCCCAGATACACATGTGACAAGGTAGGGTTAGTTATAGAAAATCAATCCCTCACCAGACACTAATTTTTACTGTTATAATAAGTTAATAAGACAAAAAATTGCAGATTGACTTGTTAGAGAAACCGTAAAAAACCCAAAGCCCTCCATCTTGAAGACTTTCCCATGTCAGACAACTGTTACAAAGCTGTGATAAACGTCACCATCTCAATGATTATAGGTTTATCTTTCTTAAATAGCATAGTCATTGATTAGTAGGCTTAGATTACATGGCACATCCACCGTACTAGTCATTGCGAATGAGTTGTTGTTACAGAAACAATGCTGTATTAGAAGGAGCATGCTAATACAGTATAAACCTGTGATTTAAATTACAGCAAGAACTACTGCCAGAACTGCTGTTATAGGAAATTAATCAACACTTTCTGACCCATCAGAATTGAGAATTCAAAAGCGCTGTAGTGTACATTTGTTGAAGGTTTAATCAATTTAGTTTACACAAAGGAAGACAGCTTGCAGTGAAGCTAAATGGGATATTTTCCATTTATCATTCATCACACTGACAGAACCTGATGCTTCTTGCTTTGTATAAACCTGAACTTGGGATTCATGCACAATTACAATATTGCACTCTTAACTCAATACATTTGGAAATGTTCAAATAAAACATTCTATCCCCAGTGGCCATGTGCTTGTCTCTTCATGCTTTGCCTGCCCTTGATCCCCGACCCTTGGCAGGACCTCCACTTGCTGGGGCCTGGCTGGCCTGCTTCTTCTTGGGAGCAGGGGGTTTGGTTTTGCCACGGAAAGCCTTGTCAGGGTCCAGCTTGTTCAGGAATGTTTCGCCAGGCGTATCGAGATGGGACTCACCATGGAATGTAAGAGGCTGATAAAGAGATGCCCATTGCTGTATCAAAACAGAGAGAGAGAGTTCAAGAATGATCACTGTGCTGGGTGCCAGATCAATCAGCGGCTGGTGACGGTGTGTAACATCAGGAATCCAGGCCACTGAAGAGGCTCATTAAGTAACACAGTAAAAGAGTCAGTGGAAACTTAATACTGAACACATTGCATGGAAGTGTTACTGCATCAAAAAAAAAAAAAAAGTAAAGAATTTTTATCATCTTGCACTGGTTTTCTGTTTTCTTGATAAGGGTAAAAGTGTAGGTCTTTCTTCTATTGTCTAAACCACGTCTGCAAATTTTTTAAATATTAAGAAGTTTATTATTTAACATAGAAATTATCCTTTATGATCTTCAAACCAAAGAAAGATGACATAGCTGCATGTCTGATAGTGAAAGTAGTATAGTTCTTATTAGTAAACCGAGAATCTAGTACCAAATTATGAACAGTGATCATGACAGATGGTGAAGTTTTAAAGAAACATGCAAATGGTCACGTATTTCCCCCTCGCGTCGAGCGCTGCATGCATGCTACGGTGCATTCTTCTGTTATGTCAAGTTTTTTTTTTTTTTTACGTTGCCACGCGTGTTTTGTTTTGGTTCACGTCTCGTCACCTCCCGTGTCTTGTCACTGGTTGTCTCCGTCCTGTGTCTTCATTACTCTCGGCTGTTAGTTTGTGTATTTAAACCTTCGTCTTTCTTAGTTTGGTGGCGAAGTATTGTTCAGTGTTTGTCTACCTGACTTCACCGAGCCGTTTTGTTCTGTGTTGTTACTTTCCAGTTCTTGATCTAGCTCTGTTTCCTGGTCTGTGTATTTTGGATTTTCCCTGACATTGCTGTTTGCTGATCGTCTGACCTCTGTCCATGTACTGTTCCCAATTTCGATTCACGTTTTGGATTTGTTTGTCTGATCTCCTAATAAAACTCTTAACTGCACTTGCATCTCCATGACACAAATGAGAAGCAAAGGTAGCATTTAACCTTTCAGAGAAAAGAAATAGGATTGATAAGATCTACTTTCATAAATAGCTTCTAAAAAAACACTCTAATGTACAATGTGTATGTTAGTGATTTACATGTGTCTATGTGTGTCAGCCTTTAAGCAGTTCTTTATTTATGATTTTAATATTTAATGTAGTCTGATGGGAACTCGAGATGATGTGAAGATGAGTTTACTCCTACCTTGGCTTGTGGACTGGGCCCATATGGGGTAAAGGCGTACTGCCACTCTGGCAGCCCTAAATGTGTTATCATGAGCCTGTAATATGCAGTGAAGGAAGAAGTGAGAAAGTGCCAGTATAGGGACCGGTCCAGGAACCATATTTCACTCTGTTCAGCCACAGCATCTAGACATCACCAGCCATCAGGACATACAATAAAGAACAATACAAAAAGACAGAATGAGTGATTTGCACATTATATCATCATCTTCTACACTTGCTCTGTGTTCGGCTTCAGGTGGATGATCACCTGGAGTGCAGTTTTTGTAAACAAGGCAGACCCTGCCGTTTCCATGACAGGGGTCAAGCTCAAAGATTCGGCTACGGGAGTCAAAGTGAGGTTCTTCTCGTTCCTTTGATCCTAGAGAATTAACAAAAAGGCTTTAAGATACAGTTATTCAATGTGATGGAACAGCTTACATATATATAGTTTACAGTAATAATAATGTACTGTGAAAATGGTTTAACGCATTGGAATAAAATTTTCTAACATTTCCTCACTTTCTAATTCATCCTTGAAGTCAAGGTCAGCTAACGTAGGTGCACTTGGGAGGGAGTAAATGTTGGACTGTACCAGCAGACGAAGCTTCGCTACACTGTTGATTACCATGCAGCCAACAGGGACCGGCTCATCTGTAAAACACAGTTATTCAGAACAACAATTAACAGGAAACAAGAAACTCCTAGCAGACAGAGAGAGAGAGAGAGAGAGAGAGAGAGAGAGAGAGAGAGAGAGAGAGAGAGAGAGAGAAAAAACTCCCATCAAAAAAACCCTGCTGTTGGTGGATGAGACGCCTAATTTTATGCTCAGATGTGCAACAGAAAATAGCAAGACCACAATCTGATAATAAGCAAAAGAGCCCACAGACTTGCCAATTTGGCTCACAAGATCAAGATTTGTGACTTAAGAGGACAAAGTTAATCTATATGAAGTTGATGCGATGCGAACAGAACCGCTACCAGAAGCAAACAGACATCTTTCACCCTCCACGTCCTTTCCCCTTCAGTGAATGTGCTTTTGCATTAGGTGAATTTTATTCATATTTGGAGCAGTTTTGTCTGAAAACGCAAAACAATTAGTTAGTAGTTTTTAAGTTTCTTCCATATTGCCATAACAAGGGATCAGATATCGCGAATGTTACGGCTAAACCATAAGCATTGGCTCTTCTGGATTCCTTGAAATTGAGATGATCAGTATGGAAAGAAGAAGCACAGCAGCACAGCTGGCTGCAATCCTGAGCTCCTGCTAGCATGTTCTCGTCATGTCCATGTGGATTTCCTCTGGGTTCTCTGGTTTCCTCCCACCCACCCCCCAAAAACAAACCAATCAGTAACTCAGCGACTCAAATTGTGAATGTGTGTGTGTAATTGTGTGCGTGTCCTGTGATGGATGAACGGGTTTCCCATCCATGTGTCCTCTCGCCTCGTGATCAGCGTTTCCAGGATAGGCTCAGAATCCACCGTGATCCTGAGCAGCGATGTGCGAATGAATGAAAAAGCTGGAACTCACTTTCCAGCTTGGAGCTCCAGGTAAGCGTGAAGCCATCTGTGGTGAGGTAGAAGTCTTTCAGGTCCTCCGGCAAAGTGCAGTTGTTTTTCTGAAGGACACAGAAGCACACACATATATATGTCCCTGATGTACATCTCCATTAATTCGCAGAAATATGTGTTGTTTCATAGTAACTGTTTTATTATTTTTTTTATTTACCTGTTCCCATGACAGGAGGCATCGCTTCTCTGCAGGTTCTCTCTCAACAAACCGCACATCTGACACACTGGGAAGACTTTCTGGGGATGTAATGAAAAAAACAGATTTAATACATGATGTTAATGAGCAATAAAGAGACTAAACCAGGAGGTCTGCATATGTTTTGATGCTTCTCCTGTCTAATACACCTCACTCAGCTCATGCAATGCTGGATGATTATGTGATGAGGTGAATCAGGTGGCTTAGCAGGAAAAAACAGAAATATGCAGTCTTTAATTAAAATAATCCTAATCCTTTCTCACCTAAAACCCGGGTTATTCCGAGGCAAAGTCTTTCTGAAAACCCCTTGATGAGTGTCTTTTCATCCTTCGCATCCTCCATTCCCACCTGCCTGTGTCTTGTTTTTAAACCCACCGTATTCTGGTAAATCCCGCCTTCTGCGCTAGGGTTGGCTAGGGTTGTGTGTTGATTCGAAAAAGAGTCGATTCTCCGATGCCAGGCCATGGACGGTTATGTGCCAGGCACTGAGAATCGAGACTCGTCTCCAATGACTCGGAGTCGATTCCCAGCGGTGAAATGGATTCAGCTCGTGCACCGACAACGTAAAAATTGTGAAGTAAGGGCTTTATTTCTGTCACAAATGTGAATTTTTTACTTTTATTCGGTATTATTTTATTTTAGAAACAAAGTAAAATATAAATTTTACGACATAAATAAATGAATAACCAACCAAACAAACAATGCTAATGCTAAGGCACTATAAAAATACCTATTTCATTTATCAGTTCAGATTATAACGTTAACAAATAATAGCATTTATCATTTAGACTATAATACTATCATAATGATATATTATCTACTTAATTAAATGTACAATTTATTATTTATTTGACAGGATCTGTCCCTGAAAATTGTTGTGCAGAATCGATTCTGACCCTCGGACTCGAAATCTGAGTCGACTCCAACTGGGAATCAAACAACTCTCATGTATGTAACGTTAGTTGTCTGAACACGGGTGTGAAAAGTGAAGTAGAGGCTGAAAACGTCACACAAACACACAGTAACCAAAAACACAGAAATACTGATTGTCTATTGGTCAATAAAATGATAGACGGCATGTTTAGCGAATAATACAATCCGAGCAGGGCGCAGCCTACAGGAATAAACCAATCACAATCACGGAAGGTAAGAAAAGGGAGGAGCTTTCTATGTTCCCCTGGAAGTGGCGGTTTGTTTCAATATGGCGGCGGTTACTGAGGGAGAAACGGATGCTGCTGGGATTTATTGGATTAACGACAGTATCCTTCACGTTTTTGTCGTATTTTTGTTCGTATGTAGTTTAAGGATGTGGTTTGTTATTACAGCTCATTATGTTTAGGTGTTGTTAATAGTATTAGTTACACATTTTAAAACAGAGGGTTGAAGTAAATGGATATGAAGTGTGAAGACAACTGCAGTGAAATGTGTAAACATTATTATTATTATTATTATTATTATTATTATTATTATTATATAATGTATTGTGTATATTTTTGCTTTAGGGACCTGCAGTTGTACTAGTATCCCTTTTTCTGGCATCCTGTAACACTTAGCTAACTATCTATGGCTTTTAGTCCAAGTTACCTTAATCATTTCTAGTGACTTACATCATTTATTCCACATTTAACAGAATTCTGTTTACTCTGAAAATTCAATTACTGGTATATTAATATGATATTAAAGTTATAAGCTAAGGAAAAAGTCTTGCCATCTCCACAACTGCAGCAAACTGCTTTTGAATACAGAACTTGAGAAAATCTTGCTTAACCGTGAACAGCTTCAGAAGACGAGCGGTCCGTAGTGTTTGCTCCAGGTGAGACATGAAATTAAACAGTTAATCAAAATAACCGAAACCTGTGGAACAAGAACAATATTATACGTAACTACAAATGGATAAAGTGTACAACACAATCTTACATAAGCTTTCCGCCTAGTAGGTAGAGCTAAGATGTATCATTTACTCATCTGATTTTTTTTAAACTCCTTTTTTGTTACCCCTTTTTCAGGCATGAGTAAAAAGATGGGACTGAAGTCTGTGTCCAAAATCAGCAATGAACGGAAGGTCAAAGGGAAACCTGCCTTAGACGTCAAAGGGAGGAGTGGGAAAGCGCCGGGCCGAGGAACAGATTTACCCGTGGCGAAGACATCTTTACAGAAGATATCAGGATTTTTGTCCAAATCCAAAACTCCACCCCAGGAGTCAGAAACGTCACCGACTCAGGTGTGTAAGTACGTATTTAAGTTACACTCCCAGATGGAACAGATGGAAGAGAACTTACGCTGCTTCTTTTCACTTTTTACAGGACGTCTCTCGTAGATTGCAGGTCAAGAGCAAGGCTTCACTGAAGGACCTTTGTCCCGAAGACAAGCGTCGCATCGCTAACCTGATCGAAGAGCTGGCAAAGTACAAATGCTTCTCATGCACATCTCTCCCATTTCTGTGGTTATGTAACACGATCAGAGAAGTCACGCTGCTCAGAAAGCATGGCTGTTGAAGTACCACGGGGGCATCAATTATAAAATCAGTGGATCTTTATGATAAATAACCCTAGTGCCTGTGATATCTTTCAAATGGGGGCAAAAGTGTGATTTTATTTTCCCCCTGGTACGCTGAATGTATGTATGAATTTCTTGCTCTTGATCTTGGCGTACTCCTGCTCTGCATAGTCTGCCCTGCTAATTAGCTAATTAACAGACTTGGACTGTTGTAACAGAGAATATTTCTAGACCGCTGAAAACAGTGTTTGATCTAAAATGCCTTTTTTTTTTTGCTTCTCTAATTAATGTGCTTGTTTGGTAAAGTTTTGACCCCATCACAAAAAGTCATAGTTTTTCGTGACAGATTGAAAGAATATAAAGAAAAATCAGGGATTAAAAGGTGAAATAGTGTTTTATTCCTCTTTTACCACAGTGATTTATCAGATGACATTGTTTTAAATTAAAAAAAAAATGACATGCTATACGTTTTATCCATTTATACATGTTATCGCTTACGTTATAGCAGCTATGAACAATATAAACATTCCCTCACCGGCCACTCTTTTTTTCGTTCTCTCTCGACGTTAATAAGACGAAAATGCATCTTGTCACTAGACACCTGAAACATATTCTCAACGATTACACATCTTTAAATCAATTTCTGTGGAGTAAAGAAGCGATAAGCTGTTAGAGGTGTTAATATACAAATTGAAATACCGTCAGAGTTGCAGTTATTGACAATGAATCCACATCTGACCAATCAGATTCGAGCATTCAGCAGCACTGTATTATAACTCTGATTTAATGCCATGAGTTTGAACGTGTTTTCTTTTCTAAGTATTGCGTCTGATTTGTCCGCCCTGCAGAGTAAGTGAAGAGAAAGAAGAGTCTGTGCAGAGGCTCAAAGATGAACAGGAGACGTTTGAGAGAAAGATCCAGCAGCTGGAAGAGCAGAATGGACT
>CM074959.1:19747908-19775427 GCA_037577455.1 Pangasius macronema | reverse complement strand
AGGGTTAAGAACGAATGGAAGATAGAACCTTTTTAATACTAATGTCACAATACATGATTTAATTAAAATGTCTTGAAGGTAAGGAATAAAACATTTGAGGGTTTGCTGTTCTAGGAAAATAATCAACAACAGGGTGATGTGACATGGACACAAAATGGAGTTACATACTCCTCTGTCCTGAAGACACTTCCATGGTGGGAAACTTACTGACTGTTACAAAGTGCTGACACTGGAGACTCCTTCCGTAAATGTCTGTAAATTAAGGTCTCCTTACAGAAGGCTTAACCATATCCATGAGTATATGGTTTTCTTTGCTAAATAACAAGACATTCTTAATCGTTTTATAATTGGGTTTATGCAAAGTGTCTGCTCTACGAGTCGCTGTGAATAAGCTGTTGCATAGAAATAATAATGTATTAATCAACGCCTTCTGAGCAGCCAGGTTTGAGAAATCAATGACAGCACTATATTGATTTATAGCAACTACATCAGTAGTATTGGAGGATCTACACAAGCACTGTGTCATTTAAGAAAGAAAACAGACCGAGATTTGAGAACCATGGCTCTAAGCTGTAAATGCATTTAAATATACATGAGGCTTTGGGCTTATAAAACATATGCTGTAAAGTTAAAAGGCAGAACCACTGAAAGCTGAATTTGCACGTGTGTGTGTGTGTGTGTGTGTGGGCTGGTGACAGAGGGAAAGAAGCTGAGCTGGCTATGTCACGCCGTCATTAGACGGCCCACTCGGCGTGACAGCGGTTCTGCTCCACATCGGTTCTGTTCTAGCTGCTACAGTGTGCGTGCCAGCTTCCTGTCTCCGAGCTTGGCACTGTGCCTTGCCCTGGCCAGCCATACGCAGATGGAGGAGTCTGTGAAGCCTTCGTCTTGAAGAAACTGGTGTCATCCCCCAGCAGTGAGCCTGTTACTCTGCTCCTCTTCTCACTCACTGCACTTTTCACCAAGTCACAAAAGCACCGGCTGCTTAAATTCAATCACGGATGTGTTATCGCCACAAGCCATAATAGCCTCCTTTTGTCATTGATAGAAGTTAATGTGTGCCGTTTACAGGACAGCAATTGGATTTTTTTCAATAGAAAGATTTCAAAATGACACATTAATTCTTTAACGATTTAATGAAATAAATCATACATTACATATAAATTATAATTATCATACGTGGTTTGGTTTCGGCTGATCAAATCCTGAAAGTATTACACACCCTAGACAGTCAGCATGTCCTGAAAGTAAACAAAAGTCCTCCCTTTTTCTTCTTGGTGCCTTGTAATTTATGCACTTGTCTCTCCTTATCAACGTTCGGTGGACAAAACCTCACTGGAGGAAAGTGGATTGGTTTGTGTGGCTGGGAGTGAGCACAGTAGTGGAGTTATTCAGTGTGTATTGCCCCTTGACCTGCACTTCAGGCTTGCAGCAGCAGTACAAGGAGTGTCAGGAGCTGCTGGGACTCTATCAGCAGTACCTTTCCCAACAGCAGGAGAAACTCAACCAGTCCATCTCCCAGCTGAATCACTCCCACTTCCACTGCAAGGTAAGCTCTGTGTGCAAATGTGATTATGAAGCACCTAGGATTTTGATATTATTATTACTATTATTATTATTTTAAATGCAATTTTCCTCCAAGTCTAGTCCATTCCCACCCACTACTACATGACCAGTCTGGGAGGGTGAGATCTAATGTGTGTCTCGAGGCATGTGAAACCAACTAGCACATCTTTTCTAACTGCTGCTCATGAAACAACCACAGAATTGTCTTTTAAATGTCTTCTATTCAAACGTATGTCCAATTTTTCCCATAGTACTCTCCATTTCTCCCCTTAAGTAGTTTTTTGTCAGTATCTTTGGTACACGTTAGAAGGCTGATAACGGGTTACAAAATGGGACAATAGCGCATTATAACACATTATAGTGACTCATTAAAATGATACTGAGCTGTAGACTTAGAGCAGTAGAGTCTTGGCACAGTAAAACCATGGACTCTCATATCCTCTTTTCTTCTTCTTCTTCTTCCACCACTGTAGTAAGAAAAAAGTAGTTTGTCCTTTGACCTTGGCTGTGAGTAATGCATGTTTTCATGCTCCGTGACCTCCTCTTGAATTAGTCAGCAGCCCACTCCTGTCCTCGAGGAGGCGGACACTTCCCCTTTGCCCTGAGTGTTTATCTCTTGTTTGGATGACCTTGGGTTACTGCACATGCTGGTAGATAATCCATCCACCACATTCTCAACAGCTCCCTACAGTACAGTGGGTTTATGCTGCATTATTATGAAGTCAGTGGCCATCTCACTGTCTCACCTCTCTCCACAGATAGCCAGCAGTGAGAGAACATTAAGCAGAGCCCATAGTGGGAGTGGGAGAGGTGCCCCTCTCGATGGATCTTATTTGGATCCCCGTAATTCGGGAAGAACGGGGTCAGCAGGTTGTGCTCACTCATTTTTAGCTGGCGTCTGTTCTGGGCCGTCCTCCATGCCCTCACGTTGTGTTGAGCATGACAGAGGAAGCCATGAGGAAGACACAGCAGGGTTCCACAAGTGTTCAGGCGGTGGTTGGAATGAGCCAACCCATGATATACTCTCTAAAAGGGATCAGGTGGCCAATGACGCCACCAAGCCGAGAGACTCATGGCACGGATCGGGACTGAAAAATGGAGCCGGGTGCTGCGCAGAGCCCAGTGAGACGGTACCCTACGTTGGCAGGGAGGACTGGGAGGAGAAGCGCCAGCGTTTGCTGGTTCAGAAGAAGCAGCTGGAGGTGGAAAGAGAGAGGCTCCAGGCTCGACTTGCTGAGCAAGAAGAGAGGCTGCTAAAACAGAACCAGGAGCTCAGACAATCCCGCCTCAACCACAGCAAGTATGGCAAATTCAAAGTAGTTGAATGTCTTCACTTTTTTTTCTCTGGTAACACGGCACCCTCTGCTCTCAGGTTCCAGCAAGAATTAGAGCAGACCTTTAATGAAATCAGATTTAATGAAGCACCTCAAACCAGTGTCATTGCAGATCCACACAGGTAATATGCACTGAATTTCTATTCATTAAAAATAGCTCTTATGTAACACTGTAAGACTAAATTCAGGTGCTGTTTCAGTAGGGATTTCATTATTATTATTATTTCAGTGTGTCTGTGTCTGTCTGTCTGTGTGTGTGTGTGTGTGTGTGTGTGTGTGTGTGTGTGCAGCAGGGAGCTTGTGTATCACCAGGCTGTCTTTTTTAGAAACAGATCTCTCTATATCTTTCTCGCTTGTTCTTCATTTGATCCTGCAGTGAAAGAAAAGAGGGAGGTCTTCAGGTCTTGAAGGGAAGTGTCAGACAGCCTTTAAATGAAATCCAACCACAAGAGCACAACCTTCAACAAGCTGAACCCAGACCTTCAAATGGTAGGATGTGCGAATGCATTTGTGTAGAGAGACACTTTTAATTATCAAATGCTGATATGAATTAATGTTCGAATTGCTGCAGCTGAAACTTATTTTTCTCCTGAAGATCTCTCCACAGTTGCTAAGAAGGACATGGCCACCTCTCCTGTACATTCCCAGAACTTCCAAAAGTCTTCTCTACAACGGACGTTGCTCGTCAGCCATCCCAGAACCCCTGAGTCATCAAAGTAAGCTAAGTTGGTCTTAAGCAACTTGCATACCCAACATCGTTCCAGGGTATGTCCTTAAATATTATATGCGGTCCAAATTGGGGTTGAAAGAATGGGTCACATTCTTTTGTACCATATAGTTTATATAGTTATACTTCATCCTGCCTGTCACATAACCGGATGAATCCAAGAAGCTTTCAGTTTTCAAATGAGCTTCACTACTATCATTCCATGAGGCTTTTTTCCTCCATCTGACCTTATAGGATGTCTGGTTTAGCACTAATGTACAGGAAACCTGATTCACTACAAGGGCTGAACAAATCATAAATCCATTAGCCAGACCAGGCAAGTAAAAGCTCCAGTGTGTTGCCCAGTCCCATGGTTTGGTTGCTCAGAAACCAAACTGACTAGGATAAAAATCTTAGGTACTATGCACCCAAGTTAAAATCCAGAATAGGGAACAACTCGGCCATGATTATCATTCTTGTGCCCTCGACAGAAAAGTCAGCCAGTCATTAATTAACACGTTCTCTTCGTTCTCCTTGCACATAAAACTACATTTATGGTCAGTGTTTGACCACACGGTTATAAGTTATCTAATGGCTTATCTAAATGATTTTGCTCGGTCTCATCAGTGTTTCCACATACCTGCACTTTGGTTGTTGGATGAGAGAAAAAAAATACTAGTGGTTACTCTAGTGACATACTTGTCCATCAGGCAAGAACGCATTTAAACTTACATGTAATCTTAATGTTTCTGGTGCATAGGCTACTGATTTGAGTTGTCCACCTGGGCAGTAGTAAAATATTGGAAAAATTGTGGCTTGTTGATTTCTCCCCACCCCAAAAAGTAGTCTTAAACCCAGTGTGTAGTTTACACTCATCTTGTAAAGGCTCACCAAATGAAAAGAGTAAATAGTAAATTACAGGGTTTTCCCTAGAGTGGTGACTTTGAAATGACTGTGAAATGGAAATGCAGTCTTACGTGTCTGCTGGTGTTCTGTGTTCCAATAATAACCAGCCTACGGGACAGCAGGAAGCAACAAATTAGCTTACTTGTTGCTTCACTACATTATTTCAGCTATTGTGTTGCACAAGCTATCAGTTTTTTTTAATGTGTGAAGGAGCGGTTGCTTTGAGGAGCAGTCACTCGTTTTCTGTCACACTGAATAACACTGAAGCCAAGGCAAGGGTTAACATTAGAAGAAAGTCTGTTGAAATAGATGCCTCATATTTGTAGTTAATGAGCACTGGCGTAGCAGAATAAGCTAGTACAGGGGTCATTAGCTAGCGGCATGATCCAGAAAAGTATTTCAGTGGACTGAACTGAGTACTTGGAAAAAGTTCTGTAGTAGAGCTGATGAATGTAGAAAGAAACCTATATAAATCCTTTAGCTGAAGGCAGCTCATCGGACCGAAGACTAGCTACAGGGTTTACTGGAAGGGAACTGATGACATGGTTTAAGAAATATTCCAATGTGAAAAATCAGTGTTGAAATATGAAGTGTTTATTGTGTGTTTATTCTGCTTGCGTCAAATTCAGAACAGACGTATCTGATCTGTTCAGAGTCCATGGCTCTAGTCAAAAGCGGTCACCGATGTGAAACAAAATGTAACCGCTTTGAATCGTCTTCTTCATAGCCATAAGACATTGTTAATGGTGCAGCATTAAAGTCGTGTAATCACCATTCTGTCATGTCAGTTGCTTACCTGGACTCCTGCATGGAATTTTAAGTACAAATTTTAGAGCTAGAATGTAGTTTTATTTCCCTTCCGTATTTCTGTTTCTCTGTGTCAGAAATAATATACATATTGCTTTATACATGATTGTAGATTGTGGAAACGTGGCTTTGCATGAGCAACTCATTTCATTTCCGCTCGTCACTTTGGCCATTCCGCAGCAGAGCAGTTTTTATTTTAACATTCAAAAAAAAAAAATACAGCGCCTGACAGGAGCAGCACTCAACAAGTCCAATAAAAAGACCCATCCGAATAAATGCAATTTAACAAGCGTGCTTTTGGATTGAGTGAAAAGAGGAGGAAAGGCAGCAATTCCGGCTGAACAACACAGCAGGGCTCCTTTCCCCAATGCAAAGAGACGCGAGTGTAGCGCCGTGTAAACGTACTAATTGTGTTTCGGGAAATGTTGCTACTCTGATGGAGCTTTTTTTTTTATGCTACTGAAAAGAACATGGGGTGATGTATGGATGCAGGAAAGAAAACAAAAAACAGGAAAAGCGGTTTAGTCTGAATGCGGCGTATGAGATAGTAGAGGAAGTAAATGAAGATTTTTGCCGGCTAGCGCTCAGGCTGACAGGAGCCAAGCTGAGTCCCATTAGCTGGCATAGCAGGCCTCAGCAGCAGGTGTAATTGAACAGAGTTCTCCAGCCCGGGCCACGAATGCACAGCCTCCCCCCGCTTAATGAGAAAGAGAGAGGCAGAGAATGAATCACTGAACACTAGCATGAGACACACTTGGAGAAAGGGAAGGAAATTCATTACTGTTTCCCTTTAACGTGGAAAGGTAATTAATGTGACAGCATGTCTCCCCCCCCCCACCCCCCCACCCCCCTCTCTGAGCCCAAGTACGTCTCGTTTAGTACGGCATCCTCTGAAAAATGTGAAATATTTGTAAGTCATTTGTAAAGGGTTCTCGCCATTTTATGAATACACTGTCTCGCGAGCTAATTGCCTTCTCCTTTCAGCAGCATGCATTGTGAATATTTCACGTTAACACAAGCCCAGATCTTTTCTTTAATAACTGGACCTCTGTGCTATTGACGAGCAATAAATCAGCCTCGTTTGCATATGGCCGAGAATGATATGGACGGTATATCCAGAGAATAAGAAAGCTGGCCGGGAGGGGGATTCTCATTGTCCTCATCTTGCAGACAAGCACGGTGCCTTTGTGATCAGCGGGATCCATGAATCCCGAGTGGCTGCTTCACATTAAAATTCTCATTTCATTGTAATGAAACGGATCTAAAACCCAGGAGTGCACTATATGCAAGATCTGACTATTGGGAAAATGCCACCTAAAATCCAACTTCAAACCCAAAAGCTCCAGCTATCCAATTGATTTCGAAGAAGAAGTAGATGGACAAGGCTGAATAGTTTGACTTTTTAAATATCAAAGTAGTCTAATCCTGATGAGGGCTCCGATTCTATCGACACGACGGTGCTTAAGCTAACAAGCTGCGTGGAAAGTGCGTTTATTTATGGGCAATAAATATTTTATTGTAGTCCACCGTCCTGGGGCTTCTTTTGCATTATTTAATTGTGAATCTGATTTGAGGGAATCGATGAAGCTTGTCATTTTAAGGGTTTTGTTTTGCAGAGGTTTGTACAGGGAATAGAACAAGGAGTCCTAGCTACAACTCATTTATTAACTGAATTAATAGTCTTTTAATGAATTAGCGTTGATGTGAATTCATGAATATTTTGAATAGTGCTATTAAAATGAATTCTAATTAGCTCTGAAGTTAGTTAATAGTGCATGCATTTACACTGTATCGCATATGAGCAATTTCATATTTAATGTTTAATTTGTTTAATTTGTTCACTTGTTTAATTTGAATAAAAAAGGAAATGTAACTTCAGATTTGTATGAGTGCCTCTGCAACTGCCATTAAAATTAAAAGTTAGAGATTACTATGAATCTGCAGTGATCCCAAAGCCAAAGACGCCAATGTTTTCTGATTGTCATTTTGTACAAAAGCTAGCGATCTGGCTAATGTCGGTTATATATGGCTGTAGGCTATAGAAGGTGGGATACATTTTGCTTTATGAACATGATAAGCGATCATAAATTACATGTGCTTTCAAAGCTGCAGTTATCATGTGTTGTTTTATCTAATCTTTACACAACAGCGCTGTTGAATTCTCAAATCCAGTTGGTCAGAAGGTGTTGATTCATTTTCCACAGCAGCAGCTCAGACCGTGGTTCCAGCTGCAAGCTAAAGCTAATCCCCTCGTTCAAATACGTTATCATTTCTACAGTAACAGCTACAGCAACAGCACAGGGACGTGTATGGTGTATGCGCCATATAAATGGGCTGAAAAAAAGTGTGTATTTGTTGATACTGTGTGTTTTTCCTTTTTTGGAGGAGTCTCCAGTGTCAGGGCTATGTAACCTTCAGAGGTAAAGCTATAACTAGGTTTTAGGTTTAGTCTTCAGGACTTTCAGGACACTTTGTGGTTTGTACCCTGCAGCCATTGTGCACCCTGAAATGCAGGATTTTCGGTCAGTGTGTTATTCCACTTACACTACTGCGATTTGCCAACAATTACAATGTTGAATTTATTATTGAGCAACACGTCATGCATTTGAACAGCTTATAGGTAGATTTAATGTTATAGGACATCCACGAGGCAAGTTAGTTCCTGTTCTCACCTACTCTATAGCTGTGATAAACAGTCTCTCTCTCTCTCTCTCTCTCTCTCTCTCTCTCTCTCTCTCAAAAATGTAGCCTGTCATCCTACCTAGAAACTTCTCAGAGCTGGCTTTCCTGAACTGGGACACTTTGACTGTTACAAAGCACTTATAACCCAGACTCCTCCTCCCATAATTATTAAAGAAATGTCTCCCAATAGAAAAACATCACCACATCTCACTGATTATGCGTTATACTTACTTAAACAGCACGTTTTTAAAGTTTGTTTATTATTAATCTTAGATTATGTCGAGTGTCTGGTGTACAAGGCCCTGTGTATGAGCTATGAGTTACTATAGGGGAAAAAAGTGTGTTACAATGATCACATAAATATTAATATAAATATGAACTTATTGTTGAACTACTTTCCAAGCCGAAAATAACGCACACCTTCTGACCAATCAGATTCGAGCTTTCAACCATGCTGAGGTACAGAAATAGATAAAGTGTACATGTCATTGTTTAACAGGTTAAAAAAATTGTTAGCATGGACAAATTGCTGTGGTATAAGACAAATAAAACACTTCGGGATGAAACACAATTGAGACTCTTGCCAATGAATAAACTTCAGGGTGATAACAGTAACTCCGTTTTTGTGCCATGTCGCATCACCCCAGCCCATCGTTGATCTTTTTACCGTAACATCACACCTCATCATGTTTTATTCCTTACATAGCAACCGGCTATTATTACCAACTTGATCACTGATCGATAAAATCTGTCAGACGGCATTGTCAGTTAGGTCACGTCTACATTGTAGTGCTCACGTCCACACACCCTCAGTATTTCACAACAGCTTAAAGAGGAGATTAATCAAAAAGCCTACAATACAACATCTTACAGCTTTCTAATTTTTTTATTCAGACATAAGTCTTTCGGGTGATGTATTTTGGACGGAGCATTTGATTGTCCATAGGCGAACTATATTTGGGCCTTTTCACAGAAGAAAAGTCCAGTAATTTTATCTTGGTGAAAAGACTGAGTGTGGTCTCGATAGAGAGTGTGTAATGAGAGTTTTCCTGCCTGTAGGCTCTGCACTTACTTTCTCCGCACTCTCTTTTTGCTTTCTGTTGATTAGGAATAAATTGACATGCATTTTTGCCAGTTTAGGATTTTTGTAATTATTATTATTATTACTGTTTGGCCTCCAAATGAAAGGAGCACTCGAGCGTTTCGGACATTTTTAATGAGAATGGTAAAATAACCGGGTCTGAGGACGAAGAAGCTAATAAACACTCTTTTGTTTGGCTTTACTGAAGCAGAGCTGAAACCCCATCACGGCGTCTCTCCAAATTAGAGCGTCTGGATGAACGATTTCCAGTCGTCTCCACTGATAAACCTATAGGGTTTTGGATTAGCAGGACTGTCTCTTAAGCGACATCAATATCTCATGTTCACTTCCCAGTGCCTCTTATGAAAAGCAGTGAAAGGGTTCGGAAGATATGACTGCCAGAGACATTAGCATTCTTTCCAGCGATATCCTCCTAACCCTGACTTCCCAACCCCTCCCTGCTCAAACTATACCCCTCTTGCCTTGTTATAGATTGTGACCGGCGGTAAGTGATGCATTATTCATACCGGCAATGTCGTCTGTTGATGGATGGCTGTTTGAGAGGCCTGTCCGTTAAATAAATCAACACATAAAAATGCAAATTCTCACATTTCGAGAGGGAACGTGGCCAAAGTCCTACTCTACCAGTCACCCCCCCCCTCCTTTTTGGCACTCACTTGCATTCTCACTATAGTTTCCCTAAATGTAGATATATGAGAGAATGCTAGTGTTTTGTAAATCTAATTGGCGATCTATTTATGGAAAGACAAAATGTAAGTGTATATCTTTATGTAGGTGAGATTGTTATCTTTATGGTGATAAATTACAGAAAAGGTGTCTTCTGGACAAGATCACTGACTAGCTGTTTAAAAGAAAGATTTAGACCAGGCATAGAGAGCCTTGTAACAGCAAGCAGTGGTGACGCATTCTCACATTAAAGCGTAGCAATGAGTAGCTGATTGCATTCTCTAATGTTGCTTCATATTCAGCAAGTTTATTTTTGTAAACGCTTGTCTATAGGCTTCGATATTGTGATGCGCATCTTGTGTCACAGCAATATCTTAAACCATCGTATGTATTCAACTGTGGTCAGAAATATGGCAAAACGATACATCAACTCTAATCTGATTGGTCAGAACAGCTCTGACAGAAGTGCCATTCAAATCCTTTTGTTTATATTAATATGTTTATATTAATGTGTATTAACTGTTGTAACGCATTATAATTTTTATAGCAACAGCTAAATAACAGGAACATGGATGGAAGAGGCTCTACATAACCAAAAGCTAATGCTAAAACAACAAAAGCAGATTTTCTCCCTTTTAGTCTTGGCTGATTCCCACCCATCAGGCAGCTCTCCACTATCATGCTATCACTGATAGCTACCAGTCAGGGAGGGTGAAGGCTATCATGCCTCTCTTGGACTCCCAAGATATGAACTTGCCATCTAAGGATTATAGGGCAAACGCTTTTCTATCGTTATTTAAAAAAGGTGAAGTTTGGTGTAAGGAGTTGTTTGGTTAACGTTTCCAGAAGGCGTTTCCAGTGTCAGTGCTTTGTAACTGTCAGTACGTTTTCCTCCGCAGGAAAGTCTTCAGGACAGAGAACTTTGTGCTTTCTGGTTACTGAATTGGTCTGTAGAAATGCACTTTAATTGCTCATTAGCTCACTCCTCTTTCACCTAGTTAGTTTTCCAGACAAACATGAGACTGGGTTGTTAATGAATGTATGATTTGTCCGCCCATGAGCATGTAGTAATGTAGTTATTTCTTTCAGCAGAGTAGTGCTGATATGAGACATGATTAACGTAGGTGCTCGGTTTTCTTTCTTTTCTTTTTTTTTTTTTATCCACAAACTGATGTAAATTTATGCTGCTTAAGATTAACTGACAATTATATGAACAGCATAAGAGTTTTCTCTAAGAATTCATGTTTAATACGTGTCGTGGTGTCGTGTAATCATCTGACTCTGTTCTTACTGAATAATTTATCAAACCCCCTGACTGACACGTGGAATCTCATTTAGCCTAATCTTTGTTTATTTTATTTATGCATTCTCTCTTCTGAGGAAGGCGAAATCTCATTCACATTCTCTCCACGTGCACGGTTTCTTTGTTTGAATACCCCAGACTTTCCCATTCACTGGTATTCAACAGAATGATTAGCATTAATCATATGGAACATTTCTGAGGTATGTGTTAGCTTTATAACACACCTTGTTATCCTTTTTTTTTTTTTTGAAAAAAGCTTTTGTAACTTTTCTCTCATGCAGGTTGGATTCCTCTCTGATTGAGCTTTTGGATATTTTTAGTCCGATTAGTAACACAGAGAGATGCAGAGTCAGCTCGTCTACACACAGGAGTCTCGCTGGCCCTTGTCTGCCTCTCGGTGCCATTCGGCCCTTGTGCACCTCTGTGCTTTCTCCCCGAGGCCAGACTCAGCCCTCAGAGGAAGAGCTGCAGGAGAGTCAGATTCTGGAGGACATCTTCTTCATCTGCTAGCATGTTTTCATTTGGAAGCATCTTCACCAGGACCTTAATGAGAACACAAAACGCTGCCTAATAATGTACATGGAGCTTATTCGCTAACCATAAACCAGCTGTGCATTATTTCATTTCTAATTTCATTACTGGATTTCTAATTATTTGTTCGATTGTTGGCCTCAAATTGCTTTACAATGCCTTTGTATTGCTGCCTTAATTGTAAACTTATGCCAAAGTAATCATGGGTTTTATTATTTGTAAGATTAACTTTTTTTTTTTTTTAATCTAATGATAATAAACATGTATTTATTCATTTTTGCTTGTGTGGTCCAAATTAAAGCAAGGTGTACACTTCCTGACTATATATATATATACACACACATACATTGGAGCACATTTCTGTTTTTTTCTGCACGTCTTTTTATCAGAAGAGCTCACACTATAGCATTATGCACAGATGATGAATTGCATAGTGAATAGTGAGAGAATCAGTCAATTAAATAAAAAAATTAAAACAGGCCTATTCAAATTCCACCAACAGTTTCCTTATTCATCAGTTTCATCTTTGCCGTGTCTGTATGATTAAACTTTGGGGATTTGCGTTCATTCAGCTACAAGAGCATTAGTGAGATCAGGCGCTGATGTTGGTGAGGAGGTCTGGGGTGCAGCTTCATCCCAAATGTGGGGTTCAGTGGGGTTGAGGTCAGGGCTCTGTGCAGGACACTCGAGTTCTTCTACTCCAACCTTGGCAAACCATGTCTTCATGGAGCTCGCTTTGTGTACAGGGACATCGTCATGGTGGAACATGTTTGGACCTTTTAGTTCCAGTGAAGTGAAACCGTAATGCTCCAGCATAGAAGGGCATTCTGTACAGTTGTGTACTTCCAACTTTGTGGCAACAGTTTGAGGAAGGACCACATGTGTGTGAGGGTCCACAAAGTTTTGGCTGTATAGTGTATTTCAGAATAAATGAGATCAATTCTGCAGTCATCTTCACAAGCCTATGCTGGATTTTTGTCTTTTGCTTTAATGAACATTAACACGATGTCACTTCGCATGAAGTATATCAAGGTGCACTAGAAAAGGTGTCCTAGACTGCAGGTACTTTTGTTGTCCTTTAAATCTAAATCAGATTTGATTAAAATCTTGCAATGTGGCATGGTAAATCGTGTTGTGACGGCGCTGTCAGAGCCGCGGGTTGCGCATCGCTGTCCAGTGCGGGTTGGTGCTTTCTTTGCCACGCAAATAAAATGGCCAAAAAAATGGCGATGTCCTGCAACAGCTAGCTGACTATTCTAATACTTTTTTAAATTATTGTCTGACTAGTAATTATTTGATGGATAATTACAGAAAAACAAGTATTATGTGTCTATAGTGATTGATACTGATGAATTATGCACAATATGATATATGATGTGGAACTTGAACTAACAAATTTAAAAAAAAGGTCACTTTTGATTTCCCGTTATCTTTAAAAGAGGCTTAAGCAAAGAGCTTTGATTCACATACACATCCTTTTGGAAATGATATATACACTACTATTTGGAGTGCATTAGTTGTGCAGCATTAAATTATAACAATGCTTCTCCCTTGCCAAATCCCGCTCACATTATATCTCACATAATTCTGTTTATAGGACAGCACGTACGATGCACTTTAGGAGCGTTTGTATTTCATTATAACGTGTATCGGAATGTGCCAAAATTTTCCACTTTTATTTCTACGGCCCTTCAGACGTTTTTCAGAACGTAGTTACGAACTTTGTTCTCGTGTAACGTGAAATGCATTCATCATACTAGCACAATGCCAGTTGGTCTGGATGAAGCGTTCGCACATTAAAAGTTTATATTGATTGGTTTTCATTTAATCCTGGTGTTAGTTTATTAAAATGTTTTGTACCCTAACTTGTGAAAGTGCTTGTATATTACGTTGATTTGAAGTGGTTTGAAGTGACTGCAGTCTACAATCAGCAACGCCACCAACCCATAAAATGAACAGACAGATAAAACACCACATAAAAAGGCTCGAACACAGCAGGAAATCGGGGAGGCATAACGCTGGTTTATTCTAGACTGTGCTTTATTATCGGGCTAAGCGGAGACGCATCATTCAGTAAAATTACAAAACGAGAGTCCAGGGAGCAGAAGGAATGCGCAGTTCAGAGGTACAGCAGGAGCAGTTAAAGCACTCTGACTGCTAATAGCTCTCTCTCATTGGAACAGACTTGGCAATCATTCACACAGAAAACCCAGCACCCTCAAGTGTGCTCAAAATTCTGACAACTCCCTTTTTTCTTTTCTGTCCTTTTCTTTCTTTTTCTTTCTTTTTTAACCATTTGTTGCTTGCCATTTGCAATGCCCTTGGATGAATTTTGGATGTAGGTCGTGAAGATAGCAAGCGCTGAGATAGCACGGAATGGCTGAGGAGACAGATGGGTTAGCATCCCGAGCTCACGCAGGAGTCATAGGAACGCAAACGAGCCAGGGCAGTTTATTGGATTTCATACCAATGAAGTCCAGGGGTGGAAAAGTACAGGAGAAAATACACTTAAGGAAAAAGAAGTGGTTTTGTGGTATAAAGCAGTCAAAATTATATTTGTTAAAATAGTTGTAGTGCCCATACAACTTAATATAAATGTTAAATATTTTATACCACAGCCATGTTAAATTCTCAAATCTGATTGGTCAGAAGGTGTTGATTAATTTTCTATGACAGTGGCCCCAGCTGCATGGCAACTATTAACACTCATTTTTATTTGACAAAGAAAAACAGAATCATTGATATGGTGAAGTTCTTGCAGAGAGATGTTTAACGTTTATGGAAGGAGTCTCCAGTGTCAGAGTCTCTAACAGGTTTCCACCACAGTAAAGTCTTCAAATCTTAGTAACAAGCTGTGTGTGTGTGTGTGTGTGTGTAAGTGATACAGGAACTAACTTGTTTTGTGGATTTTCCACATTAAATGTAACTATAAATGGATAATGGATTTTGGATTGTTTGGATTGTATCTTAGAGTAATGAGTAATTGAGATTTATAGCAAGTCGCCATTTTTTTTAGGGAATTTTCCTCAGGGAACGCAGAAATCCACTAAAATGATATGTATACACAAACACTTAAGTACTTTTCCACCCTGATGAAGGTTTAAACAGCTTTAAACGCTAACCCAAGTGGCTCATGTGAATTCTTATGAATCTGGAACGGTGAATGTGTTTGGGAATTAGTGCAGGTTTTCAGTGAGGGTAGAAAAGCACACAGCAGATTGCAGAACATCGTAATGGATCAGAACAATGACATAATTGTCTTCTATATTTCCAAGAAGAGATGAGCAGTAGACCCTGGTGGCCATTTTCCCCACTGGGCCACACAATCGTTTTCAGACTCAGGTGCCCCGCCCCCTGACCATGCCAAGCTTCACTCTTGTATTCATGTAATTTTAGGTTTCATAATCATTCAGTCCATGTAGATAGAAGTAAAAGTCCTATAAAATATGCAAACCTATATACAGAGAAAAAACAGAGCAAAAAAAAAAAAAAAACATTTACAGTATATTCAGTAGTTTATGTATATATTTATATATAATAAAATAATAACACTTCTGCTCTGTTTCTTGGTAGTTTATCAACCATACATTTTTAAAATCATGTAAACAGTTGTAGCTGAAACGTTGCATGAGTGGAAATCGCAAAGCAGGAAGTGAGACGGCGAGACATCGAGACGGACGCGTGGAGACGGGGCGAGGTATGGATTAAGAGCAGAATGAGCACTTCATGATACAACTGTTTGAACATCATAGCGAGCTTTCTTAGTGTACCTGAACGCTTATCTTTCGAAGAGGTCCGGATGGTGCAATGCGACATTCTTTTCCGACGAATTCTTTTCACGATAATGAACTCGCTGCCTGAAGTGAGTTCTGAAATCCTTTACAACCTTTATAATACAGCAATTTAATCAAAAGCATGAACAAAGCAAGGCGCTGACCTTCTAATGATGATCCGCTAGAAATTCGAAACATGACCCCCCCTCCCTCTCCCCCTCCCTCCCCCTCCCACCTCCCACCTCGACATTTTTATCCCAAGCGAAAACAGCCATACCAAAATACATCTCAGCTCTTCGAACAACACTTGTAAACACACTGTGGATGGAGATGTGAATAATTTTCTTAAGCTTTGCAAAACATGTGCGTAATGCCCGCGTAATTGGAACCCTAAGCAAAAAATTTTGAGTTTTGTATTCTGCGAGTTGCATTGCAACAGATCGGCTTTCCAGACGCATGTAAAAAGTAAGAAGCTGAAGGCTGCAAAAAAGAGCAGTGCCTCTGGAGAGTTTGACATCATCATCATCATCATCATCATCATCATTATCGTTGTCTTAAATGGCGGCTAGCAGTGTTCGGAGCACAGTGCTAATATGAGAGGCAACCAGGTGACACCGTGCACCTGTACCTGCTGGCAACCCGACGCTACATGCACTGACCACTGACGCAGGAGATCCCAAGTGTCACGGTTCAAATTAAAGCTGGCGCAATACTGCAATATAATGTGTGTCTGTGTTTGTGTGTGTGTGTGTGTGTGTGTGTGTGGGTTTGCAAAGGTACACAAGAGGGCCGAGAGGCAGATATGTCAAAGATAACGCAACGTTCTGTCCTAACTCCTGTGGAAATGATCCTGAATCTCTTGAAGCCTGATTCTTTTGAAACTCTCCGACGAGAGGAGGCCTTTTTGCATTTTTCAGTAGCATATACACATATATACATCAATCTCTAAGCACACACTCCTTCATACTTGTGTGTGTGTGTGTGTGTGTGTGTGTGTGTGTTGGCATACAAGGTTATCAGAAAGAGGAATGCCTGCAGTTCGAGAGCTGCCAGATATGAGTCTCTTCCCGTTAGTTAAATTCCAAGCCGAGTGGAGGTTCAAATTCCAGTTTAAATCTACAAAAAAATTACAGTTCTACATATTGAATAGCTGGTTCTATATATATGTACACACATATAAAATATATGCATATAAATACATATAGGTTTGGGGGTTAATATCATATGTATCCATATATACGCTGGAGGTGTGCATATATATATGAATACATCTTTCTTTTTTTTTCCCCCCATGATTTTGCAATACATATACATATTAAATGTACGCTAAATAGAAACGGGTTCGTTACATCTCCAACCTGCGATGTATTTTTTTTTTCAACTACAAGGTCAGGATGTTGAGATTAAAAAAGGTAAGGCTGCGATACGGAACAACCCTTCCCATGTACCCTTCAGCCCAAATGAGAAGAGAAAAAAAAAATAGATATATTTTTTTTTCCATTTGTAAACTAGCGAAGTGAGCAGCCTCCTCAGGGCGTCTCGTATGATTTTGCCAGTATTCAAAAGCATATCAGCAATCTATATGTATGCATTTATACATATAATCTTATATATTCTACGTATACATTTTTTTTTTTTTTCGTAAATACAACTCTTAAACCGATTGGCACAGCAAAGGAGATGCAGTGGTCTGAGTATGTTACAGCTACGAGTCTCTCTTTTCTTTTTTTTTTTTTTTTTTTTTTTTTTGAATCGATAAAAAGGTTTGGTCTTTTTGGTCCCTACACAACTAAGGAATGACGGATTAAGTCTCCCAGAGGAGTGCGGCCGCAGTTCTTCGTGGCAGCTCTCGCCTCTGGAAACGGACAGGCACTCCGAGATAAAGATGGCCATCCACAACCACATCAAGCTTGTTTCCTGAAGCGTCGCATCCATCCAAAAAGTTTTTTTTTTCCAAAATGGTTCTTTTTTTTTTTAAAAAGTTTCTCAGTCCCTTATTACACAATATCCCCTCCCCCCAAAAGTTTGCGTTTTCAAAAGTGTTTTGTTTTTCTTTTGCCTTGTTCGTAGAGTCACTCTCAGATGTTCTTCTTTTTCATTTGTTTTTTTTTTTTTTTTTTGTATATTTTCTGTGGTTCTAAATGAGTAGGGTTCCTATCAGGCAGGCTGTGGAGACTCAGAAAGGGAGTCCGATATGGTTGTGGAACACGGCGGCTCTCCTGAGATCCAGCGAGCTCCTAAAGGTCCACTGAGCTTTTGCGGTGATGGTGTGTCGTGCGCTGTGGCATCACCGCATGTCCAACACACCCCTCAGTCTCACGTTCACACCCCCAGCCACGTTGAGCTTGTCCTTTTGTGTCTCTTTTGTGTGTTAGTCATGTTATCAACACGTGTTCCCACTCTACAAAACCTAGAAGAAGGGAAACAGAAGAAGAAGAAATCGATCACGTATTCTTTCGAAGGCAAGAAAGGGAAAGTTTTAAAAAGGAAATGTCAGTTATTGAGTTATTTGGTGGAGAATCAGGCTGTGAGGTCTGATTCAGCGGTGTAGCAGGCTGAGGTGCCTCAGCAGTAGGATGACGGTTTGAGACACAGGGAGCCAGTGAAAATGACAGAAAGGGAGATATACCGCAGCGAGGACTAATCCCATCACCACTACCACCCTACGCTGAACACTGAGAAATATTTCAATGGCCAAGTGTCTGCTTCATAAAGCATGGAGTGCTGTTATAGAAAATAAAGTATGAAAGGGTATTGCGATGAAGCGGACCTACTCTTACCATCCCGAAACTTTCAATAACTTCAAGTGATTTATTCCTCTTACACCACAACAATTTTCCAACACAAACTTTTCTTTAATTAAACAGCAACACACTGCACGTTTTATTAGTTTATAATTACATTTAATGTTGTGGAATTTCTGTACAACAAATTAGTTCCTGTTATCCACTGTTATAGCAGCTATAAATATTTGTTTCCTCACCAGCTTTTCTTTTTGCTTCTCTTTCTCTTGAAGTATAACGATATGAAAAAATTGTAGCTTGTCAAGTCAGTGAGAAGCCAAAAAGTCTGTTATGTGCTGATACTTTAGACTCCTGCTATAAGTATTAAACAAACGTCTCCTCTTCACCATATCAACGATTATACGTCTTCTTTGTTAAATAACAATACATGTATATTTCCTTTAATATTAGGACTACTTTATGTGCTAAAGTCTTAGTAATGAACTGTTGCTATAGAAACGACTGATTTGAATTACACCCAGCACAACAGTCAGAGCTGCTATTATAGGAAATGAATCTGTCCAATCAGATTTGAATTCGGATTCAATGCCACTGTGCAAAAAATATAACACGGAGAAATGGAGATGTTTTCCTAATGCATAATATGCATCATGATATTTAATTCTGCTTGTTTTGCTGGTGGATGACTGCAGTTTAACGCTTCTAGGTCTAGGAAAGCCTCTGTTGTAGGGTTCTACATAAACCATTCAAGGATCTGGATGGAACTTTATATAGCCTTATATAAGGCTGTTGTATATAGAGTTGAGGGCAAAAATATATGTACATATATTGACCTTGCTGTGACTTTCACCCTGGATCAGTTCTTGAGATGACCCTTTCTTTAGTCTACAGACCTGATTTTAAGATGCTAGTGGATAGCATCAGACATGCACTATTTGAGCATGTTGTTTACTTCTCATAACATCTTTACATTTCTTGTTGCTATAAATGGTCTTCTTGATTTTTTTCCCTAAGGGCCTCTAACCTTTTGCCCACTGTTTTGTGTGTGTGCGTGTGTGTGTGTGTGTGTGTGTGTGTGTGGACATAAGTGTGGGGGTAGGTCTGACCTGTTGTTCCCCCAGTGCTACAGTGGCCTTCACCTCCAGGGTGAGGGACATCAGGGGGCGGGGCTAATAAGGGCGGTTGGCGTCTTTTGGCCTTTTGAGCTGCACTTTGAGTCTCTTCATGCCGATCTGGAAGCCATTCATGGACTGGATGGCAGCTTGGGCACTGGCTGGGTTATCGAAGCTCACAAAGCCTGAAGGCAAGAGGCAAGGAAGGAGATATGGAGGAAGGGAGGGAGGAAGAGAGACAGAAAGGACAGCAGGTTAAGACATGCCTGTTGAATGAGGAAAGATTGAAGAGATGGAATGGTTAGGGTGATCCAAATGAGATCCAAGGCAAACAAAAGGCAGAGAGAGGCTGAGAACGAGACAGATAGAAAGAGACATCCATGACGGCGTAAAGATGAAACAGCGAAAGGAGCATCGACCACGGTTACTTGAGTCACATGACCTCAGGAGCGCGTTAACATTTAACAGCTATGCACAAAACCAGTCCATACAGCACAACAGCATACACACTCATATCAATGTCCAACAACACGGGAACATGCAAACCTACAGAACAATATGCATTAAGACCAAATCATTCAGAACGGAGAGTTGTTTATGTCTTGGACAGAATCTCTTCCAAAATTAGTGCATTATACACTACAAATCAGTACACAGTATCAGCTGCTTAATCAGGAGAAACTGGTACGTATTGGATGTTTAAAACAGAAGAAACGCCTATAATCTGGGTAACAGGGTTGAACTTTCAAAGTAAGCTAGTTAGTCAATATCACAATATCACTGAAAATAAAGAAAAAGAATGAGAGCACTTTTCTTCTTCCAGTGAGCTTCAGAAAATGTGGATGATGCAATGTGGCTGTGGAAGATTCCAAATAGGGGTGAATGTGTTCAGATAACAGGGGTTGAGTGAGAGTGAATTAAAATGTACATTTTTCAATACCTGTAATGTTAAAAGATGTTTCAAGCATGACATGTCATACTGATTTGCACAGTAATGCAAAAATAAGTATTTAATGATCATATTTAAAGGTAAAGTGTAGTTATAGTGCATGTGACAGGTTTGTTTTCTATGTGCTGGAGATTTATTTATCTGAAACATGCACACTGGTTGTTGTGAAGGACACTTTACCTATGTTTAAAATGTCTTATCAGTAATATCAGAAGGATACAAATAGCACCCCAATCGTGGAATCACCCTGATACGGCCTTCAGTATGACATGATGTGATAGCTTTATTAAGAAACTCCGCAGTTGGTGCAGTATGTATTTCAGAGTAAGGGAGGTACAACTCAGAATAAATCAGAATTCTGACAGAGATATACTTCAGCACCTTGGCATGGTTAAGAGCTGTGCACAGCAGCTCTGCTGTGAAAGTAGCAGCACAGCCAGGGAACTGATAGATTTATTGGAAGCACCCACACGTTAAAGTGTTTACATTTTTGGCAAGATCAGAGCAAAAGTCTTAGGTTAAGATTAAAGATGTCTGGCATTATCATTCCGGGCCAAGCATCCTACAGATGATTAAGCTATACTGCAGAGAGCTCAGCCTACAAGAAGTTTGGGGTGGTAGGTACAGGTTTGGGAATTTGAGTGTCACACTTCCGGTGTTAAGTTTTGGGTTGGGAAGTTAAGTTTGGGGTTATAGGTGGAGGTGGTAGGTTTGGGAATTGGGCTGTCATGTCTGTGATTTGGGTGGCAGGTTTTGGGTTTGGGGTGTTGAGTTTAGGGTTTGGGACTGGGGTGGTGGGTTTAGGGTTTATGATTGGGGTGTTGAGTTTAGGGTTTGGGACTGGGGTGGTGGGATTAGGGTTTATGATTGGGGTGTTGAATTTAGGGTTTGGGACTGGGGTGGTGGGTTTAGGGTTTATGATTGGGGTGGTGGGTTTAGGGTTTATGATTGGGGTGGTGGGTTTAGGGTTTGGGACTGGGGTGGTGGGTTTAGGGTTTATGATTGGGGTGGTGGGTTTAGGGTTTATGATTGGGGTGTTGGGTTTAGGGTTTGGGATTGGGGTGTTGGGTTTAGGGTTTGGTAGAAGCAACTGTTGAGGGAATGATGAATACTAACGAAAGTCTATGATTAAAAAAATGTGTAGAATTAGGTTTGGGTGTTATATTTGGGGTTTGAGGTCTTTAGGAGCTGAGACATTTGTGGAGGTTTGAGGTTGTTAGGTGTTAGGTTTAGGGTTTGGATGTTGGGATTTGGAGTTAGAGTTTGTGGTTAAGGTGGAAGGTTTGTTTGTAGGTTTGTGGTTTCAAATTTTGGTTTTGTGGTTCAGGTTTGTGCTGTTGAGTGTGTGGCTTTAGGTTTTGGTTTTGGGGTGTTGGATTTGTGGGTTAAGGTTTAAGTTTGGGGGTTTGGATTTGGGGTATAGGGTTTGTGGTTTAAGGTTTTAGTTTGGGTGCTGGAGTTTTGGATTCATAGTTTAAGGTTTTAGTTTTGGGGTTTGAGTTTGGAGTGCTGGATTTGTGGTTTAAAATTTTAGATTTGGAGGTTTGTGGTTTAAGGTTTTAGTGTTGGGTGTGTGGTTGAGATTTGGTGGATAAGATTATGATTTTGGGGTCTAGGTCTGAAGTTTGGAAACTATAAGGTACTTCTGTGACTCTGGATAAGGACAGCTGATAAATGCTACAGTTGTTGTGGGAAACACCTGCATTATCCGAGCGATTAAACAATATATAAACTTGTACAAAGAAGCAACACATATTTTGACTTTATCTCTAAAACCGATATAATTTAGGAGTGTGTTTTGTCTTTCAGTATTCTGTGACTCAGCAGACAAGTGTATTAATTAAACCATAAAAAAGAAAACGACAGATCTACAATTTATTATGCATATAACAGAAGCCTATATGTGGTTTCTCAGTGAAATAAAACACTGCCTTCATTGTTGATGTATCATTATAACGCTTTAAAGCTAAAAGCTTGAACATGTTCTTCCTCTGTTATTTTAGCTTAGCCAGCATTTCAGCACCTCACATCTCAGCAAAGTTTCCTACTAACTATAGGGCTTTATATTAAGCTCAAATCAAATAGTGCTGTGTTCGTTGATGCATATACGGCCTCTGATAAGCGAATCAGCCAATGGAGCTGGAGATAGTGTTCATTTGAATATAGATACTCATTTTTGTTACAAGTAGGGCACATCAAAACATCTCGCACCCCTCAGCAAATTTCCTCTTTCCAGTCGAGTGTTCCTCACTGATCACTGAGTAAAATCCACTACAGTGCCTCCTCTCGTATGTCTTTTTCTTTTTTTTCTTTTTTTTTTGCGCCTCGTCTCTATTTTCTAAGAGCTTAGCCGTGGTAGAGAAATGAGGTCAAAACATTAGTAGTGAGAGAATAAGAATGATAGTAATCTTTGCAGGTGTTTTATCATTTTTACCCACCAAAGCATTTACTTTGGTTTGTCGCCCGATCCACAAACACTTTGGAGGAGATGACATTACCGAAAGGCAGGAACATCTGCATCAGCTCGCCATCCCCAAACTCCTGAGGGAGGTGGTAGATGAACAGGTTACAGCCTTCCGGCCCTGCAGAGTGGCACAGAGATGGAGGAAGACGGATAGACAGACAAGAAGAGATGAAACCGGGAAAGAAAGATTTGAAGAGAGCCAAAAGGTGAACGGTATAAAGCAGAGATTGGAAGAAAAGAGAGAATATATTGACATGAGGAGAATGAAGAGGAGGTGAGGGCAGAGAAGAAGACATAAAAGGAGAAATTAGAATAAGCAGCCTGGATAGCAGGCAGAGTGAAGAAAGAGAGATTGAGAGAGAGAGAGAGAGAGAGAGAGAAAATGAGAGAGAGCGCTTGAAAAGGATGAGACTATCAGTTCAATCAGTTTTCTGTTTCTGCACACACACATTTGCTACAATCTTGAAAAAAAGCGGCTATGATTCAATTCATCAGTACTGTTCAATATGAGGAATATTTTCACTTTTCCTTCCATGTAGTTAGACAGGTTTTATCCTCTTAACCAGAAAAAGTGACGAATTGCTTCAGTACAGTGTGGATAATATGAGCTTATGATGTTACACAAAGTAAGAGCATCTTTCACCACAGCAGCCACTGGAGGGAGGCATAGCCACAGGCATTCTCATAATTGTGTAACATCAGCAAATCCAGCTGATGCCCGTTTACTAAACAAATATTCGGTTTATACACACAGCACGTTCGCATTCATTACGATAAAGCTGCATCTTTCACATCAAGCGTCACAATCTTAGCCGTTCAAATTGACTGAATGAAAAGACTCATTTACGAGTTCCAAAAGACCAGGCATGAGCAGCGATACATCAATACCACTATAACGTTATATAGATATAGAAAAGCTATAGTAACACTTTCTAAAGTGTTTTTAATGCATTGAAATTGGAATAATGGGATTTCTTTCCCATCTCAGTTGTTTTCCATGCTAACAGGCAAGAGTAGGCTCAAGTAGATTTGAGATATGGATATTGAAATGTGACACTACTCAGAGTACACATGATCTGATTCAATTTTTATAAAATTTATTATGACATCTGACTGAGCAGATTTAGAAACACCATTTGATTCTAATCCGGTTCAATTCACAATCCAATAAAAAAAAAGTCTGCAACAGCAAAATAATGTTGAAATCATGCCAGAAGCTACAATGCAAGCCCAGCATTTGAGTTCCTATAGACAGAAATCCACAGGACAGGCAGTCTCACCTTCTCTCTGCTGCTGGGGGATTATAGGAGGAGGCTGAGGAAAGGCCTGGCTGATCTGTCCGTATGCAGCCGGGTAGGCTGCTGAGACACACACATATGCCGATGTGTCAGAACCTACATTTACAAACGCCATCTGTCACGAACACACTGTCGCGTATACATACACTTCCACTATGGCTAACACTTGTTGAATGCAAGCATGCATGAACACACAGAGCAGCCTCTCTTGCAGAGTGACAGACCTGCATATTGCTGGACTCCTGCATACGCCTGCTGAAGAGGATCAGCTGCTGTGGGACTCTGGGCTGGAGAGAGGGAGAAAGCGAGAGAGAGAGAGAGAGAGAGAGAGAGATAGTGAGAAAAGCTGTACACAGATCAGGACGTAAAAGCTTCTGTGGAGGGCACTGACCATATTTGTGTGGGCATGCAAACTTGGAGTCAGTGTTGCCAACACTTTTCAGGGGAAAGTAGCTAAGGCATGCTCAAAAAGTCAAAAATTATATCTTATATAATTTGCACATTCAATTAATTTACATGATTTACATTTACGTATCAATACATGCTACATGAAGAACGAAGATTTTCACTACTTGTAAACATCGCTAAGAAGAGAGCATAAAACAAAGAATAAAGCAGCATGTGGGTGAGACTAACAATGGTGAGCAGTGATCGGGAAACGGGATTGGTAATTGGGAAGCAGTGGTGATCAGTGATTGGTCATTGGGCTTGTGAGTCAATCGAACCTGCTGTCTGCACTGTTGCTAGGCTTTTTTTTGAAGTTACAGTTGCTAAAGGGGTATAAAAAGTCACCAAATCAAGCAACAAAGTCACTAAGCTGGCAACACTGCATAGAGTCAGTGAGTTCACCCACATCCCCTCCCCGCTCCTACTCTCACTCCATCCCCAAACAATTAAGCTGTGGGAAGGAGCCTGAGCTCTGGCAAAGTTTCCCCAACACGAGGGAGAGCTGGACTGGCAGCTACAGTGTGCATGGAGAACAATATACATCTACACCTCCACACTCACATCAATCCGTCCTGAGCTCCTGCGGCAATATACGCACTGCTATATCACTCTTCATCGAGCACGATGCAACGTGGCTGAAACTGCAGGATCCACTTCCTCGGCTTTTAGGTAAAAAAAAAAAGCTCATTTGCCCGGTTTAAAGATTTGGGAACGTGCACTGACACATGAGATCAGGGAAGTGGCTATAAAGCATGCTGATCACATCAGTTCTAGCTGTTACCTCAACAAATTGAATGGTGTCAAATCCCACAATGCCTTGCATGAATGCATACTTTAAGCAGTGACTATGCAAGAACGAGCCAAATGCTATCAAATAACATTAACGCACTACAGGCACAAACTAGTGCTACAGCTACAATGTACAAACACCCATACACACAAAAAGACATCACACTAGACAAGACAAGACAAGACAGCAATCAGAGGGGGGGGATAAAAAGATGAAGGCGCTTTGGTACCTTCAGATAGAGAAGAGAGGAAACAGCTTCCCTGTACCCCAAAACAACTCCGCTGAGCGACGCCCAAGCCGCCCTTCTCCGAGTCTTCCCTAAAAACCACCTCCTGCAACACTGAGACACAGCCAGGAAACACACGTTGGATTTCCGCCTCATTGAGACGCAACAGGCACACTAAAAAAACTCGCTGCATTTGTGTATAGCTCCACTAAGGCTATGCTTCATGTATAAAATCGGGAAAGAACAGCTCTGAGAGCTTACACGTGGAGAATAAAGCCAGGAAGTGATGAAGAACAGAAATAAACAGTGTGTTTAATTACGCTAGCTGAAGTAAAAGTAATTATCCAAAATGATATCAAGGAAAATAGTAGGAAAACTCATTAGAGAAGTGGGAATCTCATTTTAAATGGAGCAAGTAGCGAGTGAAAGAAAACAAGTTTATGAAAGAGATAAATATATTTTTATGATCCAGTTCTCTCTCTCTCTTCCTGCTTTTTTTTTTCACCCAGCAAAATAACTGTTATCTTCAAGCTCAATGCGTGGATTTATTATTTTTTTTCCTCAAAAAATGGGTTTAACTACTTGGACAAATGTTAGAAAGATACATATTATTCTGAATCATTTACTGACTCTAACATTTGCAGTGTTTCTAGACCTATAATAGATATATAATTTTAACAGTACTAAAATCGATAATAAAATTGTACTAAAAACAATTAACATGCAACAAGTCTGCAGGTTTCTACAATTCAGGCTTCTGTGTAGATATTTCCAGCTTAGAAATTAGCCCCGCCCCCTGTGGGAATAGAGCTGCCCCCTTCCCATTCTTGCACCCTTCCTTTATAAGCTTTAACTGTTTGTTTGAACGGTTGGCCAGGGAAAGGAGAAGGCTTTTGAATGTTTCATTACATTTGCGATTCGCATTGCTGGAAGAAGAGCACTGCTGCTTTAAGATTGACTGCATCTTAAAGCGGAAAAGGCGTGGTGGTCTCGGAAAACCAGTCGGATGTTGCTGTGGCTGAATTCTGGCCAACGTGTTGTTGTGGGTCTTGGCCAAAATTGGGTTTTCCATACTTTGACACCTCATTTTTTACCAAAATCATAAATGCATTTCATCAAAAACAATGGACTATTTCTCTGCAAAGCTGTCTGATAGGGATCCAGATTAAGTCTGCTTTCTTAACACTTTCAATCTCATGATTTGAAGTGGCTGGATAGTTCTATGCCACAGCAAAATGGATATAAGACAGATACACAGTCAAAATGTCCACAGAATCAACTTTACTGGAGGTCGAGATACATACAAAAAACTTTTCAGAACTCTGTTTATAGTAGTCTCGCTATGTGAAGGTTTCTCCTAGGCCACTGCACAATTACATAAATTCACCAACCCTTACGAAAGCAGAAATCAAGTACGAAAACTTACCGAAGGTACAAAAAAGTAAAGATTTTATTCTTACAGCAGTATATTAGTTATGTGACAATATTTCAGTTCCTATCATGGTAACACATAACTAATATATTGCTGTAATAACAAAGTTTTACTTTGTCCTGAACATGTTCTAAACTTTACTGGAACATGTAATTGGTGAAAAGAATTATGGGATTACCTTGAATATAAAAGATAAACACAGTGCTTTGTTCGCGTTTAGCAAAAGTCTCATGCTACATTACAAACTGGACATGGTTTTATTATCATGGTCTATAACCTGCATAACCTACTCAATACAGTTTATATATCCACTATAGTTTCACCTTCTACAGCCTCAAAATGTTGCCTTACTTTAAGTTTCTTTTTGTTCCAAATGTTTCTCTGGAAACTTCATTTCTACTAGATCAACTATATACAGTACATGTGGATGCTTTGTGTGAGGTGTTAGATAAAAGAACGATACCTGGATATGGGTGGATCCCGTTGGTGAACACGGCCTCGGCAGGGGGCTGGCCATTGGCCTGAGGAGGGGGCAGTCCTGTGAAACCGTTAACACTGATTGGAGAGGGGATGCTGGTCACTGTGGGAGCGGTAATGCCAGGGGGCGTGCTCCCTCCTGAGGGCGGAGCCAACAACAAACGTGAACAGGACTCTTGGTGCAACGCCTTTCATTCTTCGAAC
>CM074959.1:19720408-19742908 GCA_037577455.1 Pangasius macronema | reverse complement strand
TATACAGTATATATAGCTAGCCTCTCTCTCTTTCTTTTTCTCTCCTGAAGTTAAAAAGACAAAAATCCAGCTCGCTGCGTTACCGAAAAAGGCTATGGTAAACCCAAATAACTAACTTTTGGCAACCGTGGTGAGCAGAAAAGCATGTCAGCGGGCACAGACTCCAAACCTTGAGGTGAATGGGCTACAACAGCAGAAGAAAACATTGAGTTCCAGTCCTGTGAGCCATGAACAGGAATCGGAGGCTATCAGTGGGCACAGACTCACCCAGACTGGACAGAAGATTGGAAGAAAACTGGTATTTTTCCTTCTTTAACTTCAGCTGCCCAATTTCACTTTTCTGCTCACCAAGAATGTAAAGAGTGGTTATTTAAGTAACTTTAGTTTGGCCATTTTTCTCATCAACAAGGCGTTTCTGCCTGCAGATCTGCCGCTCAGTGAATGTTTTTGTTTTTTGAACCACTCTAAGAGACAATCCCAAGAGATCAGCAGTTTCTGAAAGCTGGTCTGGTACCAAAAAAAATCATACCAGGGATTAAACTCTCTGAAATCCCATTTTTTCCCCATTGTGATGTTTGATGTGAACATAACTGAAACTCTTGACCTGTATCTGCATGATTTTATGCATTGCTCTGCTGCCACATGATTGGTTAATTGGATACGTGCATGAATGAGCAGGTGTATAGGTGTTCCTAATCAAGTGGATAGTGAGTCTACATACGCTATAGTAGCAAGTCCATGTGCTTCATGCTTGGTTTACTTCTATCTTGTGCTTTCATTCTTTCCCCTGTTATGATCCTCTCTGCACTCGTCAGCACGACTTCATCATCTCGCTTCCTCCCTGTTCCCTCTCTCTCACTGACCTCCAGCTTCCTGCCTCCCTCTCACCATCGTGACTAGATGGCTGGGGGATGGACTGAGCAGCGGGAGGCATCAAGGGGCTTTTCAGAGGCGCAGGGTGATTTTAAAGGCCTAACTGCTGGATATATTTGGTGGTCTGATAGGGCAAAGTGCAGAGACAATTCATCTGTCAAGTGTGAATAAGAAAAGATGGTCTCGGTTTGAGAGTGCTGGTGGGAGGAGGGGGAGGGGGAGGGGGAGGGGGAGGGGTGTTGCTGGATGGAGAGAACGGAGGGAATAGGTGCATCTGTCTCTAATTCTCTGGTGTGCTTGTCTCTCTCATTGTGAAGCCATCCATCCCACTTAGGCAAAAACAAGTCCAAAAATAGAAAGGAAAAGTTGAATGGCTGGCTGTCACACTCCTCCCTCCACACATGGATGCACCATTTCCATCATTATTATTATTATTATTATTATTATTATTATTATTATTATTATTATTATTTCAACCATCCAAACTCGAATATTCTCAACTGCCATGCAGTTACTTGAAGTAATTAACTTTTTTCTTTCTTTCTTTTTAAACCATCTCCACTGATTATTATTATTATTATTATTATTATTATTATTATTATTATTATTATTATTATTATTATTATTTTCTTTCTTTCAAACTGAAATAGTATCTTTTATCTTTTAATCTTATAATAATGATTTTCTTGTGATGACAAACTTATGATGATGATGATGATGATGATGATTTTCAACCATCCAAGCTCGCACGTTCTCTTTTTGCCGTGCTGTTACTGGTACATGATTGTGATCAGTGACCTTTGTTGCGAGTGCTTATGAGTTTAACTTCATCCCACAGGATGAATTCCAGGCTTGACTAGGAATGACTAGGGCTTGTAACTATTTTTCCAACCCCTGTATTCACTTCTCTTTCTCTCTGTCTCCGTCTCTCTGTCTCTCTCTCTCTCTGTGTGTGTGTTTGTGGGTTTGTAGCACTTCTGAGTACATTTACATTTACATTTATTCCTGTGGCAGACGCTTTCATCCAAGGAGACTTACAAGTGAGGCAGAACACAATCCAAGCATCTTGCTGTTAAAGGAGCTGACAGCGATACAAGTGCTGTGGAAATAGATTTCCACCAACCAGAAACCAGAGCAGGAAATTCACAGAGAGAAAGAGCGAGAGACAAATAAACATAAGAGGAAGAACTCAGAAGGTGGGTTGCTCCATACTACATTTACTCTCTTACCTTTAATTTTCTATAAATTCTACTTTTAGAAGATTTCATTTGGGTATTTGTTTTACTTCCGAGTAATTTGGTTGCATTAATCGACCGTATTTGTAGCTACTTTCCTTCATTACAGATCTTTAGTTTATTTTGGCTCTTCACTTCCTGTCACTATAGCACTTGCGAGACCTCGCATTAGCCTCAAGTCTTTCCATTTACAGACTTTTCATCCTTTTCATCATTGCCTTCTGTAAGTCGCTCTAGAGCCATCGTTCTCACAGTAGGGTCCGTGAAGCAGAGCCGGGGGGTCTGTAATTTTTTAGTGGAAATCGCAAGCCTTCATTATTAAAGCTATTATATTTATTGTTGGGTTTTTATAGTTATTACCCTGGCAAATTGAATTGAATGGTTTTAATCCAAAACTCAATAACTCAAAAACCGGTAGTCTATAAATAATGTCAATTTAATAATGAATAAAAACGTGTTTTGTTGGTGGAACGTTCCAGAACAATTAGTTCTACAACAGATTGTTACTATACACCTTTAAATCATGAGCTGAATATTTGGTTAGCTAGATTATGTTCATAAAACAAATCTGTGCTGAGGAGATCCTTGTAGTTTTTTCCTTTAAAGTTTGAGAAACTACTCTCTCAGCCAAATGGCTAAAGGAATTGTACGTGTAGCACTTCTGCTAAAGCTTCCTCCATCTGTCGGAGTAAAAAAAATGACAGGTGCATTAAATTCGACTGCATCTGAATACTAAATAATTACATAATCACGATTTACATGTTAATTCCTAGCATCTGTGAGTCTGTTTTTTTCTAATTTGCTGCACTGATTTCTGGTCAGTGGGCATCCATGATGATGTCATCAGGACGCCCTCTCGATGTCCTCAAAGCAGGACATTTTTTTGTACACTACCAATTCAGTATATAATAAACATTACAGGTGCAGCAGAGTGGTCGAGGACGTCCTTCACACCCAGCGCTATCAGACTGTCCAACTCATCCACCCTGGGCTACCTGTGCAATTACACAACGTTATTTGACCAGTAAGACAGAAAGACTGAAGTGGGAATTATTCTGACTCACTTCTATGCCAATAAAAATATTTACTAATATATAATACTACTGATAAATAACCGGCGCTATCATTTCATCAGTCAAGGCATTTGTCCTCTGTTACGGCTTGTCCTCCGTTTATACGGCGCCATTTCTTTTGTCATAATTAAATAATTAGTTTTATGTGTCTTAATTTATGCTTTTGTGCTGGCTTGCTTTCTTTAATTAAAGCCACTAATATAAAATGACTGGGTTTTTCACGGAATGTTCTCGATGATATTTTCAGTCCCTGATCTAGTGAACTAGGACGAGCATGTCTTTATGATCGAGACCCTTAAATGCTTAAGGGCATCTGCTGTAACCGTAATAAAAATAAACTATTTAAACTCAACAGTATATTTCAGATATAAAAGTGCACTAATCCATGCAGATTATATTGAATTCGACCGAGTTGAGGTTTATATTACTTAGTCTTCTGATCTGTAAATTTACGCACACTCAGGAGCACGAGCAGGTTAAGAACATTTTTCCGAATTGACCAGGTTTTCATGAGTACCGAACCTCTTGTGAAAACGCTCGTTTGAATGATTTTACGAATAAATCTGTTCATATCCAGGTTGATAAATTAGGCCCGATGTGTCCACCTGCCATCTTACCTTCTGGGAGATCTACTTCTTATAGGAGCATGGGATCGGATGCTCAGCCCATTTGCATTAAAATGATTATGAAGCCTCAATGCAATACAGCTGCTTATTTATGATTCCCATATGCCATATCCCATAAATGAATGATTTAAGCGCCCGTGAACTGTAGTGTTGATCAAATGTACATTTATAACACTCGTATGAAGCACTATGTGTAGCTTCTACAACTTTCTGTCAAGTGTCATGAATATGCTGTTAATATAAACAAGGTAATGACATAAAAACGATCAGTAGGGCAGTGAGTGGGCTCGTGGATGGGGTTCTCTCTGGCATGTAAAGACGTGGATGCAAAGTTTCGGAAAACCACCAGTATCATCTTACACAGTTTGACATAAGGCTTTCAGTAATCCTCCAACATTGCTTATGAACGTGTTATAAAGGCACTATGTATTGTCTTAGTGTAAGAGTTCTCTGTCGCTTCTATTCTACAGAAGCAACATTTTAAAACATACATACATACTGTATATATATATATATATATATATATACAGTGTGTGTGTGTGTGTGTGTGTGTGTGTGTGTGTGTGTGTGTGTGTGTGGCGGTCAGGGAAACTCATCTTTTGACACCTCTGCTTTAAGAAAACCCAAATAAATTTAACAGAAAAAATGCGAAAAAAAAAAGAATGAATTTTTATGTACTACTTACTCTTGCCTTGGTGTTCAGCAAAAAAAAAAAAAAAAAAGAAAAAGAAAAAAAAAAGCGCAGCTTTAACAAGCACAGCTGTAAAAATGGCTGTAGGATATGAATAAAGATCTGCATAATTTTCATGGTCAGATTTATTACATTTAGATTTTATTTATCAAATGCAAATTAAATCAATAATGCAGCAGTGTGTTGGAGGCAGTAAGTTTGCTTCAGTGGAACTGGAAGGTGATCTTTAAATACAGTTTTCTTTTTGTGGGGTAAAAACAGACTTACTGTAGTTTTCAGAACTACTGTATATACAGTATAGTAGACAGTGTCCCAATTTCACCATGTGAAGAGTTTTCCCAGGCCGCCACACATATACAGGACATTTCCTTAATGTTCGCAAAGTTACCTGAGCAGGCTTTTATTAAATGAGTTGTCGGCTGTCGTAACAGGGAAATTACTGGCCATGATCCAGCCTACTGTGTTGCGTTAGACGCTTTTGCAAACATTTAAAAAATATTCCATTTTAATTCCTTAATAACTTACATACACACACAGGCATATATAAATAATTTAAAACGAACCTTTGTTGTGGTGTTTCAGGTTTCATTGGTGTTTGCTATTTTAAAATTTGCATTTTGAAATCTGGAAAGTTGTGGATAAGTGCTTTCAGGGTCAAAGGTCAGAAGAATGAGCAGCCATTTCAAACAGCACCAGCAGATTTTCTCTCCACGTGCTATAAGATATCGACTGACTACTAAATTCTATTTCTTCTTGTGGATCATTTAGATGTGACAATGGAGTTACACCTTTCAATCTTAATTTTAATTTTACTCAAAAACATATTGTTTGTTTTGGGTAATGACTCACTTATAAGTTGCCTTGGGCAAACGCGTGAAACGAGTGAATAAGTGAAATGAGTGAATGAGTGAAAGAAGTTAATGAATGACGATGATATTATTAGAGCTCTATCTAAATCAAATCAAATATAGAACCTTCTTTTTATCTTTTTCTTTGATGAATATAAAAGATGAAGAGCAGGTATGTAACGCGAGGGAAGAACTGTCTGGTCTCCTCTGGGTCCTGTAGCCCTGTCATCTCTGATCGAGGCGTGCCATTAAATATGACACTTACAATCGGGACTCGCCCTGACGTCTGGTGGTAATAGTGATGCTGATTTAAGGCGATAGGGATGCACAAAAGAAAAGGAGAGAGAATGAAAAGCAAAGCGCTACCTCCTCTGCTCTCGCTGTCGGCAGGTTTCACCTGGATTGGCCTGTTCATCTGTGCAGCGAGAGAAGGATGGACGAGGAAGGAGAGAAAAGACAGGGTAGGGGAGGAGAGGGAGAGAGAGAGAGAGAGAGAAAAAGAGAAAGAGCCAGATGTTAGATTTCAGAGTGAACATAAAAAGACAGGTGCAGCATTCATACACATTTTATACAGTACAGATATGTCTCAGTGAGGATGCCTCAGCTGTGTGTGTGTGTGTGTGTGCGTGTGTGTGTGTTAGAGACTGAGAAATTAAAGAGAACGACAGAGCGTGGGTATGCCATATGTCAAATACATACACATAGGCATGTGTGCGTGAGTGTCAACGGACAGCTTTGTGTGTGTGTGTGTGTGTGTGTGTGTGTGTGTGTGTTGGTTTAATTTCCAGGCTGAGAGCAGCGCCATGTGAAAGCCTCGCGCCATTTAAAAGCGTTTCATTTTTCTGCCGTCACTCGTGGCAGGTTCCCAACCAACTCCACCTCAATAATACATGCATACCGCTGAGCGGTCGGCACCAATCAATTTTTAATAATGCCAATCGCCACGCTGCCAGAGGGGAGGGGCGGGGAGAGGGGAGGGGAGGGGAGGAGGGCAGGAGGGGAAGAACACGGCTCCGCCACTGAACCCTGGCAGTGCAGGAGGAGAATAGCAGGAACTAAAAGAAAAAAAGAGAGAGAGCAATAACGGACGAAAGAAAGAAGTGGAGAGAGAGAAGTGAAAGAGACTGCGGTGTAACAGGTCTTTAGGGTTAAAGTACACAAGGTGTAAATGTGTGTTTTGTGCGTTATAGGAAGGGAAACACTATATGAAGATTGTGATCAGTTACATCATTTTAAAGAATATTAGCGATGTCGTCAGTGTATAGCACTCTCACTGTAATCACAGTAACAAGTTTTACTGGCAATGTGTTAGCAAAAGTTGTGATGTACATATCAGTGACAATTTAAAAGAAATTTAATCAATACAAAGTCATTCTGATGGGAGTGGCCTCTTCCAGGATAGACTCCGCCCTCATCCACAGGGCACAAGGGCTCGCTGAATACGTTGATGAGTAGGAAAATGATTTAAATAATATGATATTGTGCACATACTTGTGCACGATAGAATTCACCAGTGTCATATCTAACTGTTGCCAGATAGCTAACTTCAGCTTCCTGATCTCTCAGTCCATCCAGCGCTGTTGGATTCTCGATTCTGATTGGTCAAAAGGTGTTTTATTTTCTATAACAGCAGCTCTGACAACAGCTCTGGCTGCAAGGTGTATATTAATGCCCTCTAATTCTCTAATATACTATTCTATTGGACAGTGGAAGGAGTCTCCAGTGTTAGTGCTTTGTAACAGTCTACAAAGCTGTTCCTCTAAGTTTTCCAGCATGGGAAAATCTTTAGAGTAAGCCGCATCACAACACCACATCACTGATTATTTTGCTATAACAGCAAAACCCAAAGTGTTCTATTCCTCTTATATTCCTCTGATTCCACAAAATCCTTATCACAATTATAAGTGCAATTTATTGTGCATCCATAGTGTATTATAAAGTGTTCACTGAAAATTATTATTCTACAGCGCAATAAATAACCCACAGTAATGTAGTCAGACTGCACAAAGGCCACTGAGGTGCTTTCACTTAGGTCCAGTAGACATGAAAATGTCCCTCGATGGGAACTGAATTAAGAAACAGACCCGTGGCCTTACATAAAGTTCACTTGTTTTTAGTCATAATCACACGCACGTACACACACCACACACACACACACACCCTACACATACACACATATACACACAGTCTGTTTTCCTTCTCCTCCTTCAGCTCCCTCTATTTTTGCCCTTAAAGCCTGGCAAACAATTTTAATGCATTTTGATGCATTATTTATTTTTCCGTGCCTGCTGATAGCACAGGGAGAAAATGAGGGAGGGGCGAGAGGCGGAAAGAGACAGAGTGAAAGAAAGAGGTGAAGAGACAGGAATAAAGAAGGGTTGATTGGGACAGAAATTGGAGAACAGACCAAGGTCAGGCACACCGATGCTAGTAGCGGACAGCCCACCCCCATCTCCCCCAAACTCACCCCCATCTTCACCAAATCCACCCCCCATCGCCCCAAACCCACTCCCATTACCACCGAGCCCTCCCCCATTGCCCCCAAACCCACTCCCATCTCCCCCAAACCCACCCCCATTGCCCTCAGGCCCACTTCCATCTCCACCAAATCCACCCCAATCTCAACCAAATCCACCCCCATCTCCCACAAACCCAACCCCATCGCACCCAAACCCACCCCCATATCTACCACACTGTAATGCCTCACTGTTTTCCTCACCTGCACACACGCGCACAAACGTGTGTGCACACACGTACATGCACAAGCACACAATCTGCACATACATACACACATAAAGATGCTAAAGTAAACGAGAGTTGCCTCATTTCTCTGAGTTTGCTTGGAGAAACTGGGGCTGATAGAAAGCTCCCAACATTCAGACCCATTATTCCCATTTGATGTGATCTTTTCTTTCTGGAAGTTGGGAATTTTTTTTTTTCAGCAGAAGTTAATGATGAACAAAATAAAGTCTCAACCCTGAAATTCCACTTAAGTCTACCTGTACCAAATGCAAGCTAATTTCCTGAGAGTTTGCAGGCTACTTAGATATTGTTGGTGATACAAAACCATAGTTGTTGTGGTATATTTTGAGGTGTTTTGCTGCCATTAAGTAAATCATTAGGAAAATAAAGCTGCAAATCGAGATTTTAATACTGAAACCCAATCCTGTTTATCTGTGACAAAACTGACCAACAGCTGACTAGCCAGCTAGCTATTAGATATAGCAGGAGCCCATTTGCTTTCTTTAAGAGTATAAAGCTGTGGAGATGTTCCTTGGTCGTTAAAAAGCAACAAAAATGATTAAAATGACATGTTTAAGGTTTTACATATCACATATTTGCCTCACTACTGTCTTAACATTGCTAGTCGCTTACATCGGTGAAGAAACTAGTGAGGTAATCTGGTGTAACTGCTTGTGTTTGAGCCTCAGTTAAGCACTCACAGCAAGATGGCAGCATTGAGCAAGCCAGCCTACAACAAGCAAATCTCTATATTTTACTGTGTTGTGGGAGCAAAAAAAAATCCTTCCTGTGCCTTGATTTTACACAAAGAAACATCAGGAAACATGAGTGGAGACAAAGGATTACACACAAATACTTGGGAATAAACTCAAACATATGCACACACACTCGGCCATTGGTATTTCCATGAATAACAGAAATATCACGATAAAGCGCAATAGTGCAAGCATGCCCGCACACACACACACACACACACACACACACACACACACACACACACACACACACACAAAACACACACACGCGTGCACACACACAGCATTACTCCATTCTGTCCACCTGCAGGGAGGCCTTGCCTTGCCGTAAGGATCTCTGTGAGGCTCCGTAGAGCTTTATGGATAAATCAGCTCTGCCAGAGCAACATGCTGCTTGACTTCTCTCTCCTCTGCCACTGAATCTTGGTTTCACAGTTTCACCTTTTGTTTACGGTTTTCAACCTGCATTTTCATTAAGACCTACAGCAGGAGGAACTGCCCGATGCATCTGGAGTATTACTGCTTTTCATTCCTCTGAGTGAGGTTGATTATTTTTCTGTAAAACGTTAGATATTGCTAACTAGCGATATGGACCATTGCCATACTGCTTGCCATATACCAGATATCATCCTAGTCAAATTTTTATGAACACTGAGATTACTGTGATTGGTACCACATAGAAACCATAATTATGGCTATAGATGTTCGTCCTTGGATAGCCTTAGGACTGTGATTGCTAAGAACAGGTTGCACTCAAGTCTCCATCATTGAACAGTTAATAAGTTCAATTCAATACAATAGATTTTAAGATAAAACAAATGAATTCAGAAATGCTCTGATGCTCAGCGCACTATCTGGGGTCGCTCAGATGGCAGGATGGGTTCCCTTTTGAGTCTGGTTCCTCTCAAGGCTTCTTCCTCATGTTGTCTCAGGGAGTTTTCCCTTGCCACAGTCACCTCTGGCTTGCTCATTAAGGCTATATGTCTAAATTTTAGCATTTTCGTTTTAAATAATCTAAAATTTGAAAATTGAAATAAGGAATAAGTATTAGTCAAGGAAGAAATGTTTACCTAGATCTTATCAGACAAGATCAAAAATCTTTATCACTCTAATTAGGCACTTGTAGCACACCACATATTTATGATTTGTAGTTAATACTAGCACTAGCACTCAGTGTGTTCAAAAGATTTGACTGGCAGTACATGTATTCATTCAGTCAGCCTTAGTAACCATTTCAGGAGTGGTCTTCTACTGCTGCAGCCCATCTACCTCAATGAGCTCTGTGTTATCTGCTCTGAGATGCTTTTCAGCTCACAACGGTTGTAAAGACTAGATATTCAAGTTATGTGAGCTTTCCTGTTAGCTCGAACCAGTTTGGCAATTTCTCATCAAAAATGCACCACTGTATCAAGAAAAGGTTGGAAAGTGACTGTGAATAAATAGATAATGTATGAGTCTCTGTATTCAGACTCTTTTATTCATAATCAATATCTGTAACTTTCCTATATCAAAGGTCCAACACTACACACAGTTATCATTATTAATATGCTATTAAATTTGGCTATTAAAGTAACAGTGCCTCGGTCTCAGTAAAGGGGGCGTGCTCTCTGTGCATGCCAGCCGATGTAAAAGGATGTGGCCTAGTCAGAGGGGCGTGGCCTCAAATCAGAATCAAATTCTATCACATTAAACCAGTTTATTCCTATTATAACGAATCAGTGCCTGCGTTTTTAACTTTCATGTCTTACGTGTCATCGTCGATCACGTATCAAGATGGGCATATCATCTTAGCAGCAGATTTACACATCCGTAATTTCTTCCTATTTATTCACTAAGATAAGTTCATTTACTCAGCCCAGATGTTTTATACCTGCTTGGCAAAGTCTAATTTAGTATGTGTCTCTTAAACAGCAACTCCTACTACACATTTTTCATCCAATTTAAGAAATACATTTTCTTTCTGTTTTTTCTCCAGCCTGACAGAATGAGGAGGAAAAACCATTCAGGTGTAGGGAAGAGAAAATATTTGTATTTTATCCTTTTTCGACAGAGTGCATTGTGAGTCAGGACAAGACAGCCAAGAAAACAAATACAATAATAATAAGTAAAAAACATGAAGATAAATTATGAATTTGCTGGTCTTTGCTTCTCTAGCTCTCCTTCCCTGACACATATACACGCACAGGCTCCTGGAACAATCATTATGACATATAATAAATGAGTTAAGGGCTGGCACAGTGAAACACTGTTATGTGTTGATGTTATGTGTATGATAGGCTCAGTTTCTAAGAGTTCAAAAGGGTTGCTTCCCTTCTCCAGATTCCTGCTGCATTTCATCCAGTGCACACAGGTGTCATCTAAAATTTGGATTTAGCTGAATTTTTAAATCGCTACTGTGCTCGTAACTCGTGCTCATTTCAAATCCCTTTCCCTTTTTACACAAGTGGATCCTAAGATAAGTCTTTAAACTGTCAGAGGCCTGTGGCTTATTGTAACCCGTCCTGAATGACATCCAGCACACTGTCTGAAACTCTTACAATCCCCATGTCTCCTACCACAGCTTGCTGTAAAGCCTGCCTATCTTCACCCACCAGCGAAACCATTCCGCACCTTGACAGCGTCCAAAGGGTTCAATTAAAGGATCAAGAAGTGTGAAATATTACATGCATTTGGAGGCAGTCCCATAAATTGTGTCGAACCAAAATGAGACAACTTTACTAGAGTGAGTGAAAATGAGAGAACTTCTCCCAGGGTTTCAGAGAACGTGACCTTGCTTTGCATAGGAGCCTCAGGGTAACAGCTGCACTCTAAAACACCCTCCTCATTATTCAGTGTGAATGGTATGACAATATCACAGCTATAAAGAATACCGCACTGTGAATACAGTGACTTACTGACTGGCAGACGGGTTTTAAGTCACGACTCGGGCTGTGTCTGGCTGCTGAATTAACTACAATGCTCTGAAAGGAAATGCATGAATGCAACCTTTAATTTAGTCATATCCTGCCAAGTTATGGATCACTAGCCTGATCGATATGATCTCACGAAGGATACATCATTACTTTTAATATTACGCACAAACAGCTCTGCATAATGTGCACAACAAGAATAAAACAATACCACCATAATAGTGTGAGATTAACTTATTAAACCTGAACTAATCTATTATGAAATTATGCATCTCCTGTCAATCGCAACAGGATTACACATATGAAAGCAATAAACAGCTCCAATAAGCTGCCTCTGGTGATTACAACAAGAGCAGTAAAAAGACAACATTGATCTGACAACAGAAAAGTGTGAAGTGTAAGGAAAAAGACCACAATGGTTTTACAGTTATTTCTTTTCTTTATTGCTTCCTTTAATTCCTTCCTTCCCACTGAACTTCCTACCTTCTGATGAACTTTCTCACTTCCTTTCAGCCAAACTTCCTTCCAAACAAACGTTTGAACATCCATCTGAATGTCCTCATGAAACTGACCAACAGTCTAACTTACTTGCTTTCTTCCTGAGTGAACTCCCTTCCTTTCATAATTCTGATCAAACTTCCCCTTTTTGACCAAACTTTCTTCTGAACATCCATCTGAGCTTTCTAATTTCCAACCAAGTTTCTTCCAAGTTTCTTCCGCCCTGTTTTTGATCAGAATATTTTGATCAAATAGGTCTATTCCACTTGTCATTGGTTCTCCTGGGCATCCACCTGGCCTGTGCTGCAGACATTGTCCCAGTTACTCTATCCCAGATCCCGTGATCACACTGTTGCTTACTTACATCCTACCTCACGAGAGAACATCCACCAGAGTTGTGAATTACAGACTGACAGAAGAGATTTTAGCCACAATGTTATGATTTGCTGCTATGATTTGCTGAATTTATATTATAAGTTATATCCTTCCTTATTTCTTTGCTTTCTTTCCTATGAAAGCAACTCCAATTTGGTTATTTATCCTTCCTTCCTTCTTTCTTTCCTTCCTTCTTTTCCTCCTCATTCCTTCCTTCCTCCCTTCCAATGAAAGCAACCCCAATTTACTTATATCCTTCCTTCTTTCCCCCTTCCATCCTTTATTCACTGAAAACACCCTCAGTTTAGTTCCTTCTTTCTGTTCTTCCTTCTATATCATAAAAGCACCCCAATTTGGTTACATCCTTCCTTGCCTTTTCCCATTAAAGCAATCCCAATTCGGTTAAATCCTTCCTTGCCTTTTTCCGTTAAAGCAATCTCAATTTGGTTATTTTCTTTCTTCCTTCCTTCCTTTCTTCCAATGAAAGCAACCAATTTGCGTATATCCTTCCTTCCCTCCCTCCCTCCATCTTTATTCCTTCACTCTCTTTCTTTCTGTTTGTCAGCTTATTTTGCAGTGCGTTGTTGCTTGGCCATAAATCCTAAATTCTCACCCAGAAGTAGGCATAAATCACGCTGTACCACAGACCTGCCTTCACTGTATTTGCTTTTACTTATCTAATGAATAAAAAATGAAAAACAAGCCCAAAACTTATCAAACAGGGGAGTCTCTCTCTCGTTCTCCTTTCCCCTCCTGCCTTTTTGATCCTCCCTACAATACCCTGGCACAAAAGTGGTGGCTCTTGTGTAATTGGTGGAAGATTATTTATGAGTTTTACAGTGGTGCTTCCATTTGTTGCCCCTCTTTACGCATGACTGGAGGGGCAATCAGGGCTCGAGCATCATTCTGCTTGTGATTTGGGTGCATGAACCTGACCTTGTGCTGCTCTTCTCATAGAGTCACAAGAGGTGAATGAGTGAGAGGTGGAGGGAGACAGAAGCGTATCTCTTTCTTCCTAGGGGAGTGCTGAGGAGAATGTGAGAGAGCTGTGGATATTCTTAGACATACATAAGACTGCACCTATTGTACACCACCAGAAGAAAAGAGCATGGGGGGTGACTTTCAAGATTCTAATAGGTTTTGAGGAGACTGCACACTTTTTGTCTGATTTTTGATTGGAGAATATACCATAAATGACTTGAAGATCACATACTAATGACTGGAGATGACAAACATGTTAATAAAAGGAACTGAACACGCCAAATATCCAAAGTGTTAGAAGAAGCTAGCAAGATAGCAAGAAAAAATATGGACATTTCACCTGACAAGCTACAGTAGTTACTAGTGCTCTTAACCACAAATCAATTAGTTGGCCTCCATTGAGGACCATCAGGGCAGCCACAAATGCTTTTCTGCACTCTCCGTCTTCATTGGCCATTGATGCTATTCATTCAAATTTGAGTTGTTGACCAACTGACAGTATTAAACTAGGTTCAAAGTCAGGTAGAAAAAAAAATCAATATACTCAGGTTCACTGAATGGCCTGAAACTTGATCAGGATGCAAGAAATTAGAGCCTGTGTTCCTCCCACACTTGTCAAGCTGACCATCAAGTCTGACTTCCCCAAAAATCTACAGACCAACAATTCTTGGTCTGGCTGGCTACCAGCTGCCAAAATATAGGCTGAGTTGACCATAAAATTGGTAGACCATATTTACCACCTGTTTCCTTTCTACCAGCACCTACCAGCTTGCAAAATTGTCTATCAGTTTGACTAGCTCGGTATGTGTTTTGGCAGGTGCTAGCTGGTCAGACTAAGCTGGATTCTTCATAATCTGTTAGGATCTTGATAGCCACCACCCCCTTCCCCATGCTCTGAGTGGTGTACAATAGGTAAATTCTTTGTATGTCTAAGAATATCCAACACAGACTTAGATCAATTACAAATTGTGGCAATAATCAAGGTAAGGGTCATTATGTACTCACAATGAAATTAATATTGATTTAAGACATTTGGTAGACCAATGTCTTGTATGTAAACCTACTCTAGCTACCTATGAACAGAAAACCTCTACTGGCAGAAGTGTAACTAACTACCCTTTCTAGCAGTGAGGTGGATACATCACTGCTTTTTTAATCAAGCAGCTTGTAAACAGTTAAATTCTTTTAGCATCTGAGTAGTGGATCATCCACGAAATTGTTTTTCATCTAAGAATGTCCCATTCAGTGCAGCGAGGGCCACATATACCTTAATTATGACATGTGCTTTCTCAGTTCAGCCCTTGATTAATTTGCCTATTTCTATCCTCCTGTCGCTTTGTCTCACTGATAAGTCTCCGTTAATGTGTGATGTTGCCCTGTTTGTCAGTTCCGGTTTTCTGACTCTCGACTGTTTCCCATTTCTCTATTATGGATTATAATTGCTTAAGTTTGATTACTTAAGCGCTGACCCCTGCTAGGAGCTCAGATGACAATTTGAGACACATTGAGTATACACAAGAAATGTAACAACTATCTATTATTCATAGTTTTGTAACAAAATTAGCAGTATCAGTATTAAGTGTAGCTAACTGCATTTTTAAAAGAAGCTTGCCTGGCATTGGCTCTTCAGTAAACATTGCTCCAGGGCTTTAAATTTCCATTTTCAGATTAGACAAACTTCTGCATATGCGAATTTATGCTATTTGTGTCAACTTCTGACAGCATGAATGATTTTTGTCAGGCTGGCTGACTCTTTTATATCTCTCATCATAAATCTGCAAAACGCAGGCCGCAGCTAGCTTTGGTTGTCGACGCGAATTAACACCCTTTACCATTACATGCAGAACTAGCATCTTTTAAATTGAGCACATCACACACAATTCACATACTGTATAATGCACACACAGACATGCACACACATCATCATCCTTCCTGCCAGCTTTCCTCCCTTATCCCATCATCAGCCATCAGCAGCCTGCCTGATTAAATATAGAACAAACACACACATGCAGACATCGGCATTGAGAAAAAAACAGCTGATACCACTAAGAGCTTCCTTCTGCTCCTACTGAAGCTGAACTATGGAGAATCGAAGCTAATTTGGTGAGTGGTTTCGTGAACACAGACCTCGCATGCTCGCAATGATCGATCACTGAGCTTGCATTGTAGTCAAGTTGCTAAGTGTGTTACGTTGCTAACGGTTCACAACAGCTACCTGCCTATCATTCTTCTCTCCCCTCTGATGGCTTCCAATCACTCATAGATTATGCTGGACATTTCAAGAAATTGCTGCCTGATGAAAAAAAATATTCTATTTGTGCTGCAGCGATTAGTCCATGTCAACACGAAAAAAATGATTGATGAGAATTTTCAGAATTGCTGCATCATTCATCGAAGGAAGACAAAATGCGCTTTTAGCCAAATGACACTCTACAGAGGACACAGTGACTTATTTGTATAATTAGTAAAATGGCGATCTCAGTGACAGGGCAATTTTTGAAACGATGACCGAATGATAAGCAGCAACAATGATCTATGCTTCTAGTCACATTATCAGTGTGGATTTGTGGCCTCATAAAGTATGTGAAAAAAATGTAAATAAAAATTACATTACATACTGTATATGTACAGTATGTCAAATAAATGGCATGTGTATAAGACTTAGAAGAACTAAGCCATAACCAACATGCAAAATCGCTCTCGCTCTCGTTTGCTAGAACTTCTACAATTTTTGGAAGAGATTGAAGCGTGATTACAACATGATTATCATTTGATTATAGCTAGTTAGTGCTAATTTCAAAACCATTTTTTTTTAGCTATCTAGCATTGCTAATAAGCACTAGTTCATTGAAAAAAATATGATAGCACAAATGTTTATATTTCTTCTATTTGACCAAAAGTTAAACATTGTTCCTTCACCAGTCTCTCTTCCGCCCCGTCTTTCTTGAAGTTAGAAAACAGCAAACACATGAGTATTGTCATATAACCAAGACGCTCTTTGGTGCAAAGCACTGACACTGGAGACTCCTTCCAAAAAAATAAACATCACCTCAGAAAGCTTCACCATGTTCACAATTATATGCATTTTTTAATCTTTTTATATGGAGCGTCCACCATACAAGTCTCTGTGAATGAGGTGTTACTATAGAAACGATAACCTTATAATATAAAATACATTTAAAATATATTTATAGTGTTGAGTGATAGCATAGCAAGCCGAGTTTCAGATTATTTCAATTATTTGATTCATTGAAAGTATGAGCAATATGTGTAGGCAGTTATTGAAATAGCAAATCATTTGCTACAATTCTGCGTCTTAACCATATCAAACTATGATATTGCGTCATAATTCTCCCCGAAACTAAACGACAGCTGGCTGTCTCAGAGGCGTAAATTAAAGTCAAAGACAGCAAACCGCAACACAGTTTTTAACTGAGCCAGACATATTGCTCCAGGAATGGTAGTAATCTCTTCAGAGCAGGATATAGTCACAAATACCTTGTAAAGATGCCCTGAGTATAGTAACTGTCTAGCATGAGCAGCTGCTGTCACATTCAGACAATAACACACCTGTGAGAAGCCCTTGAATCTCACTCGTTTATACAAGGAATAACACGTGCATCTGTGCTCATAAAAGACTAATGCAAATGCATTCCCATGAGCGCTCCAACAATAACCTTCACACACACACTTCTGCATGGATTCTCCAATAATTATAACTGCAGGCACACACACACACTTACTTCATGTATGGCATGATTAAAAGCTGTAGTGTTTTGGTACAATGGAAGTTTTAGTAATGTTCCACGTTTTTTTTTTTTTTTTTAATCCTACTCCCACTTGCTCCTGGAGGAATTCTGACCAATCCCGACACGTCCAGAGTTATTACTTACGTTTGCACCTGCCTGCGATATTTTCTAACAAATGTAGCTGGTTTTATTTCCCAAAATACAAATAAATTAGTGATTGAAACCAGTGTGACCCCAAGCAAGATAAAGCATTTACTGAAGATGAATGAATGAAAGTGGTAAAGGTGTTAGCACCAGGCAACGCACCCAACAGACACCCATTTTGATGAACGTGGCTTTATTTGTCCCTCAAGCTTCATTTCTGTGTAAAGGTAAAACACCTGCTCTAGCGACTGCCTCTATTTTTGAAACATTTGAACAAACTGATGTCAACCTGAATAGTGATGGACAGGCGTCCCATTCAGGGGGCATTCCCATATATTTCCCAGTGTTCCTGGAATTTTTCAAATTTGATAGACATTAAAGTTACCAGACTTTTGGACAGACATTGGCATTACCAAAGAACGACTAAAGAATACATGAGATTTCATGCACGCTTGACTTGAATTATTGACACAGCACTATTCAAGCACACAGTGAATAATGTTTGAAACTCACATATTAAAGTAGTCTCATAAAATTAAAAGGCAATCACACATTCTTTGATATGTGATATATATATATATATTTTTTTAATAATCCCTAGCCTGTGGCCTGTGACTCCATATTGATTTCTCCATCTGTTCCTGAGTGCAAAAAAAGGTCAATGTTGCTTCATAACCAGATTTTTGATCTTTTCGGTATGTGTTTAAAATCGTAAACACGTCATATTTCTTCCTTCACAACTCAGAAGTACAGCCTGCTACACGTTTTAAATTAAACTTAATGGTTAATTTAAGCTAATTCCTCCTTCGAATAGGAAAGGATGTGGGGGCATTTCGTTTTGTGCACTGAATTCACAAGAACATCGGAAGCATGAGCCAAAACGGGAAAAAAAAAGCCTTTGTTTTGTTGTTTTTTTCTTAGTGTTGTTTGTTGCAAAACTCGCAGTTGCAGAACTAGCTACGTAATATCAGCTATTCACTGAACCACTATGTTTCCTTCAAAANAAAAGGGGTGTATATGAGCTTTGGTTCAACCAGTAAGGAAAACTGAGATACTACAGAATCGTAAAGCAGCTTATTTACCCATTCAGTTAGGAACAGAAAGAAGCCTCAGCTATGCTCTTGCACTGGAAGACTAAATTATAGATATAATGCTAATACCACATATGAGGTTTAAACTAGAACCCTGAAGCGTTTGGTGAGGCATCTACATAGATTTGCTGTCGATCACCAGAGTTTTTAGTTGTCACAGATGCTTTATTATTCTGATAGATTAGACAGGAACTCTAAGATAAACACTGAGATGAAGTCCCTCAGAATCTAGGCTCAATACTGAGGTTATTGAATTGCTTCAGCTCACAACACCTTCAAACTGATCTTTTCCTTTGATGGAAGAATGTGTCTATATCAAATAGAAGCCTGCCTCTTTCTTTTGGTATAGCAAGAAAAATACACAGACTCACAATTGACAGCTTTGCAGCTCTTAAAGCTGCCATAGAAAATACGCAATAATCTTGTTTTGCTTTACTGACACAAATAAAGTACAACAGCTTGATACGATTATTTTGTAATGACAACAAATCAAAGCACTGCAATATCAATATACTGTATTGTAAGAAAAGTAGAGAAAAGGTAGGGGCCCCTATATTTAACATATTTTTCCCCCAAATATACTGTAATATTATACGATTGTTTGATGGTAGCCCTTAAAAGAATAAATGACCAATTATTTTTAATTTTCGCAACCCACCGGAAATGAATTTATGGCTGCCAGAACAACACACAACATGCTTCTGGGTTGTTTCACACGCGAGTGTGACTTACATCAAGTGCAGCACACAGGCATGTGTTTCAACCTGTGTTTCAGACCGCGCCCAAGCCAGCTGTGGTAGAAACTTGCATTACCATATATATGGCGGTTTACGGTAACTACCCTTCGGATGGCTTTGCAATGTATGTGCTATAAACATTGTTTACATCACAGGCTGTTTCGGCATTATTCTTTTCCAAGTTTACACAGGTCAGAAGAAATGAGGCTGTGGGCCTTGTGTTTGATACATGCGCCATAATGCTTCTTTCTGATTAGCTTAGCTTTTTGGACTGTTAAGGAAGCAAGGCAGTTAGGTTCCCACTCACAGACTTCCTGTTCTGTAAGCTACTATCTCGTGCTGCCACTTAGTGTGTAAGAAGAGGTAGAGCTCATAATGAATATCAAAGGGAAATATCACGATACGCATCAGAGAAGCAAAATTCATCTCGCAATATTTGAGATGACGATATTCTGTCTCATGCCCATTATCCTCCCTCTTCCACATATGTAAAAGTCGACTCAATCCTGTTTTGTTCTAGGTATTATTAACAAACTTTTCTGGACTACTAAGCTTTTAGACTATGATTAGTCTATTCAAGTCAATTCAATTTTATTGAAGCTCTCCTTGTGTCTACATGGGTTTCCTCCAGGTTCTCTGTACATAGATTGGCTACAAATGTGTGTGTGTGTGTGTGATGTGCCATTCAGGATGGATTCCGCCTCACATTCTGCATTCCTGGGATAGGCTCCGGGCGCACGCTGACCAGAATAAAGTGGTTACTGAAGATGATTGATTTCTTGCATTCTTTTCGTTTACTTACATGTGCTTTTCTTTCTAATATTTAGTTCTTCTATGAATTTCTGACCGTTCTTTTCAGAAGTTTCATATTAAAAAAAAAAAAAAACACATCGATGAAAATCCCACGTCTTTCTCTGTATCTCTCTCTCCCTTTCTCACACTCGCACAATACAAAGAATGAAATTTGGACCAAACACCGCTTCACCTTCAAAGAATAATGGATAACAAAGAGCATGAGTCAGTGAAATCAGTTTCTCGGGCGCACTTATCTCCCCCGTGCTTTCGCTCGAGTTCTCCATTCATCTGTACTCTACACACTGCATCACCCAAATCTCCCTGCAAGGGAGGCTGCAGCCTCTTGGAAGATGATTAAAATCTTAAATAATTTAAAACTCAAAAAGAGAGGGACAGAGAGAGGAAGAGAGACAGAGAGAGAGAGGAAGAGAGACAGAGAGAGAGAGAGAGAGAGAGAGAGAGAGAGAGAGAGAAGCACACACATTGCTCTGAAAGGCAACACTGTAATATTTTTGACCTTTGGAAGAGAAGTGAAATAGTGTCCGTCTCTTCACTGGGTGTGTGGAGATCCGAGGCTTTGTCCCACTCCTTTAATTTACTCTCTCTCCTTTGCAGACACCTTCTTCTGTGAACTCGGGGAGGGCAGCCAAGCCGGCTAGCTCGAGCTCCCGTACAGTGAAGGGTATCATTTTCATTATTAATGTCCAAGAGTTAGACCCAAAATGTGCCGGGTAAAGATGCAATCAAGACCTGGCTGAGAACAGTGAGTTCCCTGCGTGAGGTTAAAGAGGACCGAGCAAACGTTTGGGAGGAGTGCGGGCATTTACGACTTTTACGACTGGAACTATCTGGAATGCAATACACACATGTAATCATGGGTCGTTTGGGTGACTGTCAGTTAGCTGGGACAAATAAATTAATTGGATATGATTTTATGAATCAGTGACAGTGGCGAGGAAAAATTCCTTGGGGGGACCAAACTCAAAAGCAGACTCCATAACCAGACACGTGACCTGGTGTGGGACACGGTGGATCCTGACCCTATCCAGGGAGCACTGCAGGCAAAAACACCCTGCATGGGACATACACATTCATACCTAGGGTAATTTAGAGGCTAATCATAGCCAATGTACTTTGGGAGGAAACCAGAGAACCCTGAGGAAATCCACATGAATACACTGAGAATATGCGAAACTCCACACAGGCAGTAACTCAAGTTCAGAATTGAACCAGGGACCCTAGAGCTGTGAGACAGTTAGGCTACCCCCTTACACCACTGTGTCAGCCTCGAATGATATCATCAATGCATTTACATATAGATACTTTAGGCAAGAATATAGCTATAAGTATTGTAATGCATGTAATGACTTTGCAACTCTTCAGTCTGAACAGTGAACTGAACTCTCTCTTTTTTAGGACATAAGAAAGCTGCAGTGTGCCTCAGGAGATTGGACTGTCTGTTACAAGCAGAGAAAGTCCTGTCTAGCTCTCTCTCCGGAGACTTGGCCCACCATTTACACAGCCAAACAAAAATCAATGGCTTAATGATCCAAAACCAGTAATAGAAAGAGTAAAAAAAACCAAAAAAAAAAACACACTCCCTCTAAAACAATAAAATGTCTTTTGGCAAATGCAGCTCCATTCTGTGTCACAGTGTGTGTCCGTATGCGTGTGTGTGTGTGTGTGTGTATGTGTGAGTGTGAGTGTGCTCACCCTGGCTTGGTGGTGCAAAACATATTGATTTATTGATTGTCTGTTTTTTTGCCCGGCCTCCTTCACTCTTCCTCTTCCTCCGTGTGCCCTGCTGTAGAAGCTGCAGGGACGGGAAGACCGAGAGCGTGCTGCGAGTCAGCTGTCCTGGTGCTTATATCATCCAGATTTATTAGCCAGGGTCATGACCAAATCAAAACCTTGACCCATCTGCTCAGTACAATTTACAAGTACCTTCCAGGAGCTTGTGAGATTTTGGCAGGGGCTGCGCTGCCCCTTCTGGGCCAGTGCCTTGGGGTAAGCCCACCTTCTCTGGGTAATTTAATGATTAGTGGACAGCTCATGCTTTATGCTTTACCGCTGTGATGCGTGGACCTGTGCTTGTTATCCTGCATCAGTCTATCATCTTCGCACATAGTGTTAATCCTTTTAGCTAGACCAGGGATGCCAAAACTTATTCTGTCCTGTGAACCCATTCAAGCTAAATTATGTACTTTATGTATCCTTGAGGCTTTAAATGACGTAAAAATCTTTGTAATAAACAGCACTTGTTACATAAAGCACATGTTATAAATGCTTAAAGTCACACAGATACAGGTCAAGAGCTTCAGTTAATGTTCACATCAAACCTCAGAATGGGGTAAAAATGTGATCTTGGTGATTTTGAT
>CM074959.1:19707033-19720262 GCA_037577455.1 Pangasius macronema | reverse complement strand
CATCTCAAAATGTGCACCTCGAAACTTGATGCAGATGGGCTACAACAGCAGAAGACCACATCGGGTTCCACTCTACACTCTGTCACGCTACGGTGGGCACACAGTCACTAAACCTGGACGGGGGAAGATTGGAAAAAGACAAGGTAAAATTTTGCATATGAATGTCAAATCCCTGAGCTAGATTTTTAAGGATTGTGCCCACGACAAAGAACGAACGCTGTAACATCAGCACAATGAGATATTTGGCCGCTGTGATCAGATAGCACAAGCAGGGGAGGATCCTAATTCCACACGCAGACCCAGTGTCTGAAAGGGGCTGTTCAGTACCCATTCATCTCGCTCGCCCTTTTAAATGAACTCGTGTCCATTTGGTTCGCGTAGTGTGCACTGCAGGAGCCACAGGTAGGCCGCATTGAACCGCTGACAAAAATAATCACCGCAATAAAAGTGAGAAAAAAGAAACCCTCAGCGCTATGAAAAAAAAAGTGCAAAGTCAGTGAGCGGAGGAGCGGCTCCTCGATCCGAGTGTGGTTGTCATGACGACTTGTTATCCCCACTACTCCCTGAGGCAGCTGGGAAATCAGGAGGGGAGGGCTACTGGGATCGAGGCTATTCTTAAACACACAGCAACAGGCAAATGCAATTACAGACACAGCGAGCCAGTGGCCTAATCAAATCAGCAGGGAGGGATGGAGGCGAGAGGCGGGGGCCTGTCGGAAGCCTGCCACTCTCCTGGAAAAGCTCAGCCAGATGCAGGGCATGCTCCACACACACACATACACACACACACACACACACACACACACACACACACACACACGCACACACACACACACACACACACACACAGACGAATGATGGAAAAAAACTAATCTGATATGAAGGAAGCCCAGGATGATGGACCTGTTATCTCCTCCAGCTCTTTTCCCATCATGCATAAAGCCCTACTCATCTCCTTTTCCAGAAAGGTATTTACATGTCTTCCCAAGGGTCTCAGTGTCCACTGTGTGGATGTGACGAGTGAGGTGTGACCGGGCCTGTCTCCTGTCTCATGGTGCTAATGAGTAGGGTAATTACTGACGGCCTAGGCTGAGGGAGGCAGCGAGAGCGGCGAGGGATGTTGCTTAGTTAACCTCCCCCATGACGCACAAGCACGTTTAATTAAACTGAACTCTCAGGGACCTTGCAGAGACTGAGAAAGAATAGCGAGGAGAAATTATACTGATTCTTTTGTTAGGGCTATTTTTAACCTCTGTATGGGATACCTCCTCAGCCTGATATTCCCTTTGACACAGAAGGAAATAGGATGACTATATTTCCTTCTGTGTGTGTGTGTGTGTGTGTGTGTGTGTGTGTGTGTGTGCGTGACACACTGCTTAGTTCTCATCAGTAAGAAAACTCTACTGCCAGTACCACACTAAACTGCGCTAAACATCGGTGTGTCCACACGAGCTTGGAGCTCAAGTGCCGTACAAATCAAACACACTATTTATTTACGCTTAAATTTCTTCTTTAATCAAAATTAGACTGGTCCCTAATTCAGTTAATATTTATTTATTTATTTATTTATTTATTTATCATTCCTGCGTTTTGTTATTTAAAGTTTCATTTAATATTTATTTAATTTATTTGATCTCCTTATCCATTTTGTACTTTTATTTTCACTTTATATTCTTTTTCCCTCTGCATTTTATTACATTACAATGTTATAAGATTAAAAAAATATTCACAAAAATCTTTACCACCTGTTTTTTTTTTAAAGATTTATTTAGTTGCACTACAAAGGAAATAAAATAATTACCTGTCTGCTAAAGCCCATCAATTTCTACCAAAAATAATGTTGTTCTCAGTGAAATGAGCTGCAGATGCTCGATTGATTCAGATTTTTGATGCCTGTCATGTTGGGCTCAGTGGTTAAAGCTCTGATCTAGTGATCAGAAGAGTTGGATTAAATCCCTGCATACAGAGAGACATAGAACAGGTTTAAGAAGAAAGAAAATCCCAGCAGATTAGCTAAAAATCAACAAAAAATCTGCAAAACAGGTAAAGACCACCACAGAGGTCAGACAGGATGGATTACGTTCCAGTGGTTTGATATAATGGATGGTAATGGGAAACTGAATTTCCATTCCTACTGCAAAGTTTTAGGTCTCAGAACCCTACAAGACAATGTTCTGAAAGAAGCAGAACCATCCAAAGAACGCTTGAGGAACACTGTTTCCCAGCGTGTACTATAATAAGGGCCTGGTCCATTAAGGCTGCTTCCTGTATTTAATCAAACCAACCAGGGAAGTCTTTCAAAAGTGCAATCAAAGAAATAAATTGTCATCCTAAATTGTCTTCGGTCACCATCTTAAACATCTGGGCTCCTTTGAGCCTCCCACTGGTTGCCTGCTGTTTTATACAAGAGCAATTCCTCTCTGCTTTCTACCGTCCTGCCTGAACAAATGAGGGAGAACAGAGAGAGAGAGAGAGAGAGAGAGAGAGAGAGAGAGAGAGAGAGAGAGAGAACGCGAGAGGGGTGTGGATGTCAAAAGCCGAGAAAGTGTGTGTAGAATAGCATGGCTTGTTTAATTCATCAAAACTGGCCTCATAGAGAGTTGTAGTTTTAAACTTTAATGAAAGGGCCCTAAAGTCCTGAAGTAGCAAAATGAATAGGGGAGGAAATATAAAATAGTGAACTTGGAGAGAGACGGGGAGAGAACTTGGAGAGACTTCAGCAAAACAACCCTTCCCTGTCATTACTTTGGGCTCTGTTTTGCGATACACACAATGTGTGTTTGTGTGTTAGTGACAGATGAAACGGGTACAAATAACCGAGTACGATCACGTCGGTCACTACACTCAAGAATGTGTCAGCAGAACTAGCTCTCCTGCTGCTAGAACTCAGCCCATGCCTTCCTCCATTGTGTATGTGTGTTCGGGGAGACGGGGAAACTCATAAAAATGACAGCGTACGAATAAATAACTGTATCTGAATTCAAGTTTTGTCCTCATGCATGTTTTCACACTGGTGCAACACTAAGACAAATAGGAAGTGTGCATTCTCTGCAAAACTGAGCCTAGACACTGTTTTGTGTTGTGTAGATATCTCACTACCATCTGTGGACTCTTTCACACCTATCAGTCTGGTTGTGTTGTCTGAATTGAGTTGTCTGAATTCGATTCTTTTGGTACATTTAATATTTGTTCTGTCTTGTTTTTGTTTTCTTACTGCACATAATTAAACAAAAACAAAAAGCAAAACAATAATAATAATAATCGGTCAGAATTACGATGACAGGAAAAGTAAACAAACCTTTGCCAGGTGTGTGTAGAGATCATAAAAATCTTGTGTTTGGTCAAATCTCTTGAACATGTCACACTTCTGTAGCGCTACAGCTCTGCCCTTTGGGTCAGTTTGTCCTTCGTGGATCAGTTTAGCAGCTCACATCTACGGAAAAAAAGTTGCCCGCAACTCAAAATACTAAAATATTCGGTTCATTTGGATTGATTCAGAGTTGAATCGCTTTCTCACTGCAAATGAATTGCACTAGAGTTCAACTGGAACCACACTGTGACGTCCTCACTCAGGTCTCAGCTCTCATTTATTGAGCTCTAGCTCCACGTTCCATGTTCAACAAATGAAAGAGGAAACAGACTATTTCTGATTTGCACTTGGGAAATGGACTAGTTCTGATTTCGAGTCAGGAAACGGGCTAGTTCTGGCCTGGACTCAGGAAATAGACTAGTTCTGATTGGGTACTGGGAAACAGACTAGTTCTGATTTGGACTGGTTCAGATTTAAATAGACTAGTTCTGATTGGGTACTGGGAAACAGACTAGTTCTGATTTGGACTGGTTCAGATTTAAATAGACTAGTTCTAATTTGGACTTGGGAAACAGACTAATAACTGTACACAAACACCAAACTTAACATTGTTGTGGACCTCACCACCTTCACCAAAACCTGTGAGCACTAATGTACTGACCTTCTCTTGGCCCATTCGAAATGCCAGTCCTGTGTCTGGGGCCACTGGGAGGTCATTAGTTTGTTTAATGTAGCCCGAACTCTTAAAAATGGTCCATACTGACAATAACGATCTACAGGCTGCACCATCTGTGTGTCAGAACTCCAGCGGTGCAAAGCTTGTCAGTGACTCATCAGTCTGAAAGTGCCGCCTTGACGCACCTCATCACTCCACACTACATGCTACACACTACAACACCCCAGCAGCCCATACCCAATCTGACAACCATCTATGTATTGTCAGCCTATTTAACATCTGCAAATACTTGGCACAGGGGGGAAGACTAGGTCCCCATTTTTTGTGCACTTCTCCTAATTAGCTGTCAGTGCAGAATCATCAGTTGATGCTCCCGCAGCTCTGCAGTGATAATGGGGGGACAACAAGAAAGACTCAGAGTGGGCCTCGGCAAGTTTGGTTCCTGTCCAAAAACATTCCAAGGTTGTCCCATGAGGGACCCAATCCATCAAAGTGATTTTCCCCCCTTCCCCCACTAACACCAGCCCTCTTCTCCTTTGCAACGTAATCATTTTCTTCTCACTGGGTGTGACATTGATTCATAAAGTACGCCTCGGCAGATGCCAGAGTTTGGGAGTGTCATCGAGTGCATGGCTATGTGTGTGTGTGGGTGTGTGTTGGGGGTTGGGGGGTGCTTTCTGCACTCACTAAGCCAATAGCATTTAGGCTTTAATAGCACAGCAGGGGGATGTGTCATGTTATAGGGTCACCAGGTTAAGGATCTGGGTTTGGCCTGCCATCGCCTTGACCTTCTCGGCTGATAAAGTGCCATCTTGCTGGTGTTGATGTGTCTTAAGGAGGTCACGAGGCCGGGCAGATGTACAAGTCTAATCACGGAGTCTGGCTCAGGGCGGTGTGACTGCATAATCCACCTTTAGCAAGCTGTATCCTGAGGCTATAGTATAGACACGATCAGGGGTGGAAAAGTATACAGTATATATACAGTACAGAGGCGATAGTATAGATACTGTGTCAAAATTATATGGCGCTCATCCTCAAGTTCAACACTACAGTCCATATTGAGTTGTATGGCTAGCTATAGCATTAACTACTTTGTCTTAGCATGAGAAGGTCACGACATATATGATGACGAACAGTCACGATTCTTGATGTTAATTACTATATACATATACATGTGNTACATTATTAACACTCAAGTAAAATTACAAACATGCCAAAAATAATGCTTAAGTATAGTATTGAAATATTGAAATATTTTCACCCCTCATCAAGGACACATCATTTAGCAGGCTGCTAAGCAAGTTTCTAGTAGAGAACAAGGGCATCCTGGGTCACGCTCAGCGCTGCTGTGTTAAGAGCAATACTGTAGCTGTCACTGCCTCGTCCTCATCAAGAGGACAGACATTTCCGTAAGACGTTCCGCGTGGGTGCTAATACTGTCGATCTCTGAACCCTAACATCTCATCACACTAATGGACACTGACTCTGTTTAATCAACAATCTCTGGGACTGGGAAAATGGTGGTCACTTGCCTATAAGGGAGGAAGAGAATACGGAATGCTGTCAAGTCTTGCTTCTTGGTACAGAGCACAATAAAATCCAATGACAAGCACATTTACATAAAACTATTCCTTTGCACTTTTTCAGCTCGCTTCACACAAGGGACAAACAGACCGGGGCCACATTCACTGCGCTGTATAAGCGCTTTTTGCAGTCAAAGAGTCAGCTTCGGGATTCTCATTGAATCGCGCTTCCTGTTTGGCCATTTATGGACTTGAGGCTGGACTTGAAGTAATTCATTTCACAGATATCGCCACTTTAAAAACTGCTTTATGTATTCTTTTACGTATAATTCCATGTCAGTTCAAATATACCGGTCCTTAACCAGCCTTGACATGATAAAAGTTGCAGATGTTAGCGTCTCGGAGCACTTATGCAGGCAATTTGTCTGCAACACAACTGGGAAGCAAAGAATGAATTAAAGTACAATAGCTTGTCTGTGCTGACAACAACACATCCCGGCTGTTTAACAAGTTTCCTTCCTTGCTGAATGGACATTCTCACAAGGCTAATTGGCATTAGGCTACATCATAGCTTGATAAAACACAATTACTGATACGCCGCTTTCATAAATCCATATTTGCCGTGTTTTAATTAGGTTTTGCAAACTAAGCATACCTTCAGAGCCTAATTATGGTGCACATCTACTAAAGCCTAATGATGTAGATGCTTTTTTTTGTGCTGCACAGGCCATTGGGGGATGAAACTGCATCTGTGAGTTTGAGACACACGCAGCAATCAAAACGCAACTTTATCAGAAGCAGCAGAAAAACTGCAGCCAAGTTGCATTGGATGACAGGGGTGGTACATCACGAAGCAAGTTCAACATATCTATATTTGTTAAGGAGAGCTGGTTCAGCTATTACAATACCGACAAGTCAGGCTTTAGCGCCGTGCCTTCCTGTCTCAGTGGTCAGAAAATTTGTCTGCAAAAGAAACTGTTCTGCAACGTTACAAATGCACCAAAGACTCTCCACTGAACAGGCGGTCCAGTGCTTGCTATGAGTTTTTTTGGACCAATTTAACATGTGATAAATGTACCTCGACTCTTAACTGTTTGGGGGAAAAAAAAACAAAAGGAAACTTGCTGAGCTGTTAGAGTGAAATCGGGCTGCCGTGTAGTAAAAAAAACACAAACCGGAAAACTACAAGGTCTAATAAATGCATTTAGACAGGCCTAAACAGCTTAACTGTACATGTCTCCGAAAAGTCTTCAACCATTCTGCTTATAATTGCATTTCGAGTAGAAAAAACGAGTAGTTTTGAGGTATTTGTTTAAACCCTGTTTTTCCTGCTTATAGCTTAGACACACCAATAGGTTCAATGAATTCCTTTGGAATTTCCAATGGAACAGCCATTTTTATATTTAGCCATGGAAATGTACTTATTTTTCTTTAAATTGTGACAATAAAGTATTGATAAATTACAAATAATCCAGAGAGCTTTCTTATGTCGAGCAACGATGGTAATTTGTTAACACAATGTGCTGTTACAGGAAACAATCAACAACTTAAAGCGTGAAGCAGAGTTACTGTTACCCTCTCAGCATGTCCCAAAGTCTTTTATTCCTCTTCTACCACAGCAATTTCCCAACGTTTACAATTGTTAGTCCTTAGTGAATGATTTGTATTTTTTATCCATTTATCGTTACATTTAATCTTGTGGAATGTTCACAAATCAAGTTCCTGTTAGCACTTATGCTACAGCAGCTAAAAACACTTGCTCCCACACTTCTTCTAAAAGTTAATAAAACAGAAAGCATCCATCAGGTTACAGAGAAACCTGAAAAGTCCAATGTCCTCTGTCCTGAAGACTTTCCTGTGGTGGAAAACATACTGACTGTTACAAAGCGCTGACGCTGGACACTCCTTCATAAACGTTCATTAACATCTCTCCACAGAAAACTTCACTATATTAATAATTATGCATCACAGTAATTATGCATAATAGCTGCTATTACGCATCATAGATAGATAGATAGATAGATAGATAGATAGATAGATAGAATATAATAAGGGTGAATAAAAGAGATCGGCAGAGAGACAGAGGGGAACTTGCTGGACTGGACTGAGTCCCTCTGGGTAAAGAAAAAAGTGTAGAGAGGGAGATATTAGGGAAAGGAGAGAGAGAACTCTGTCAGAGTGATTGTTCTGCCATGCGGAAAGGTGACACACAGACGTGTGAGCAGGCCCTCCAGAGATGAAGAGAGAGAGAGAGAGAGAAAGAGAGAGAAGAGAGCAGGAGAGCGTGAGTGTGAGACACAGTCGGAGACAGAGGAAGGGGGAAGCACGCACAGTTTGTTGACTTTTGAGGATGGGGATGCCAGCTCATAAGTTTGTGCGTGCAACTTATGAGAAATGACTCAACTGTTAGTTAAAAATAAATCTAAAGGGCACTCATATGAAGCCCAGAAGACTTACTGAATGCGTATTTAAGACAAACAATGAGCCTCATTTTTCTGAGCTTTTAGTAAAGCTGTGTGTAAATGCTTTCGTAGGACAAAAGGAATGAAAAATAGCTGCAAGGTTTACACACATTTCAGTAAATCTGACTGTCGTTGTACTCGTGCATATTTTCATAAATCCCAATCATAGATGATTTACATGTAGTGATTCCTGAAAACTCCATAAAAAGTAAAGCTCACAGAGGGCTGAAAATGACAAAATGACAAATCAAGTGAAAAAATCTTCCAGTAATGCAGCTCAGCCACTGCAGAGCATCAGCTACGACAGACACACATTAACTGTTCCACCTGTTATAGGGCGCCATTACTTGTGTCCTAATTGAATGGCTAGTCTTATTAATGGATATTTTTTGATTGCTTTCACAAAAGATTCCTGCGTGCAATTGAAATAAATAAGCAATTTCAATCTGACAAGTAGCAAATGAAAATATTAGCAAAAGTATCTACCAATGCAACAAGACTATTCTAAACTACTCGCCTACTCTCTATTCTTTGTCTCTTGCAGAACAAAGAAGAAAACCGTAAAACTTCTTCAAGAATGTTGGACCAATCGATCCACCAGTGTGAAGTGTGAATACTTAATAATATTTTCCCTGGTCTTAAGATTTTGCTCAGGAGTGTATGTGTCAGAAATGCAAATTAAATTCTACTTATGAACAGAAATACAAATAAAACACACAAAGTGGAAAGAAGACTCATCCGTAGAGCGAAACGAGCAAGTGCAACGTGACACAACACACGACAGACTACATGCAACAGAAGCTTAGCATAGAAACAGAGGAAAAACACAGTTCTTAAATAGGGATGAAACATAACACCGGTGAGTGATCAGGAAGACATGTGACAGGGTGATGTGATATGCTGGGGCTGATGGGAAAATGAGTTCAGCGTGTATGTATACAGTATGTATGTATAATTTACACAAACTCGGGAGAAGTCATAGGATAGAAACTATTTTTTCTATCATGTATATCGTATTAGGCTAACTTATCCAAAGAGCTGAAAAGTCAAACATAACTGAAATAAAATGGCTTCCTTTGATTATGTATGTTCATTTTGTACCAATCTAAGTGATATTTGCATTCTTTAGTACAAAATATACACTCATTTATATTTATATATTCTAAATATTCTCATTTTTTGTTTTTATAGCCTTTAACTAAGGCTAATACATGATAATCTACTGTACCCGATTAAACCAATTACTGCAAAATAAGTGAAATTTTGCATTTTGTTCAATTTCATAGAAATGAAGTTGTATGTGTGAGGAGTTTTGAAAATGTGAACTTGGCCACGACTGAAGTTTGTTGGTGTAATTGAGTTGCTGTGAATTTGCCACATGAGAATAAAAACGGAGAAATAAAGAATAAAATGCTGACAGGTTTGATTCAAGTCATGCATCAGGGCAAAGCAAGGCCAGTTGGGTTGCTTGAACACACAGTTTTGATCGTGTTTACAGCTTACATTTACAGACACACACACACACACACACACACACACACACACACACACACACACACACACACACACACACAGACGCACAACCAGAGGAGGTAGTGCATGTTAACACAGCAGGCCCGAGAGTACAGAATGTGAATGCTATAATTCTGTATAATTCTCTCTGTATGGCCGACAGGCCAGCCGAGTCCGACGTGATTATTCCAGAAAATATTAATAATTAAAAATCTCACTGCAAGAAAAAAAAGAGAGAGTGGAAAAAAAAACACTGTATAAGTATGAGGGCCAAGAGAGAAAGACAGAGAATGAGAGATGAAGTGAACAAGAGGAAGAGAGAGAGAGAGAGAGAGAGAGACGGAGAGAGCAGGAGTACGAAAGCATGATTTAACAAATGCTGCTTCCTCTGCTTTCCTGTGCTCTGCTGTCTCGTCCCTCGGTAGCAGCATCCCACACACACACACACACACACACACACACACACACACACACACACACACACTGGCTGCATTTAGAGCAGGCAAAATCCACCGTTTCCTCCACTCTCCCCCTTAGAGAACAGAGACGTGGATGATGTAGGAAGGAGACTGAGAGAGAGAGAGAGAGAGAGAGAGAGAGAGAGAGAGAGACAGAGAGGATGACACAGCAATTGTGTGACAGAGGGAGAAAGAAGGAAGAGACAGCAAAAGAAATTAACCATGCTTTGAGGCAATGAAAAAGGAAAGGGCTAGACAGAGAGGCCCACAATGCACTGAGAAAGAACTGTGTCTCTGTGTGTGTGTGTGTGTGTGTGTGTGTGTGTGTGTGTCTGCAAGATGAAAGAGGGAGCAAGTGAAAGCCAGACATACAAAACATCCTTATAAGTACTTCAGATCATCCCCACCTTATGTAAAAGTAATATATACTATACATAGTGTTATAAATCGAAACGCAAGGAAATGCATGCTCTAGGGTAAAACAATATATATGGTTTTAATATATATATATATATATATATATATATATATATGGCTCACCGGCCACTTTAATAGGAACACCTGTATTCCTGTTCATTCATGCTATTATCCAAGAACAGGAATCTGAGGCTACAGTGGCCACCGAACCCGGATAATTCAGGAATGGAAGAACATCGCCTGGTCTTTCTCCAGTCTACAGCTGTCCATTTTCAGTGCCCACTAAGCCTCCCAATTTCAGCTGACACAAGTGTGGTCTTCTGCTTATGTAACATATCTGCCTGAAGCTTTAACATATTGTGTGTTCAGAGATGCTTGTCGGCTCACCACGGTTGTAACGAGTTGTTATTTGTGTTACCGTAGCCTTCAAGTCAGCTTGAACCAATCTGACGATTTTTTTCTCTGATCTCTCTCATCAGTAAGGCCTTTTTCCTACCGCAGAACTGACACTGGCTGGATGTTTTTTTTGTTTTTCGTACCGTGCTGTAAAATCCTAGGCACTGTTCTGCATGAAAATCCCAGGAGATCAGCAGTTTCTGAAATACTCAAACCAGCCCATCTGGCACCAAGTCACTGAGATCACTTTTTTCCCCATTGTGATTTTTACATTACGGTATGAACATTAACTGAAGGTCTTGGCCTGTATCCGCATGCTTTCATGCTCTTCTTCTACATGATTGCCAGGTGATGAGTACTATGAGTGTTTAGAGGTACTCATGATACCCTTGCATCTTTCATAAAGGTGGGTTCTAACGGCGCAATACTGGTATAAAGTCATCATATTGGATTAAGAAGTGTGATGTTATTTAGCGAAGTAAAATGGATAATCATTGATTTGGTAAAGATTGATGGACAGAGACCTTTATTTAAGATGTTATAGAAGGAGTCTCCGGTGTCAGTGCTTTGTAACAGTCAGTTTTCCACTGTGGGAAAGTCTTCAGGACTTCACACTTTTCAGTTTCTTGGTAACATGACAAGCTGTGATTTTTTGTCTCATTAACTTCAAGACAGAGAAAAAAAAAAAACGAGAAGCTGGTGAGGGAAAGATCATTTATCAGCATCTACAACAAGTAATAACAGGAACTTGTTTCACAGACAACCTATAACATTAAATGTAACTATAAACAGATAAAAAAGCTTTTTTTTTTAATATTAAAAAAAGTAATCATTGGCTAATTTCTGTGGCATATGAGGAATAAATCACTTTGCGACATGGTGTTATAGAAACGGAATGAACTCTGAGACCTTTTGTGGATTTTAGAAGTTAGTGAGTAAATGAATTTTTCCAGCGGAGGAAAATGTGTTAAAATTATTGCGCACTCGCAACAGAGAGAGAGACAGAGATTAAGTTAAAAAAAAGTATTCATTTAAAAGAGAACAGAAAATAAAATACTCCAAGAATGAATCATGAGAAAGCTTATATATGAGGAAGATATTCATTGGTCTGATAAGCCAGAAATAGGCGTGCACGAGCAAAAGATGAGCAAGAACATGTGCACACACACGCACACACACACACACACACACACACACACACACGGACAGCACCTATCGATCGCTTCCCAGCACACATCACCACAACTTTCACAAATTGCTATTGAGAAGTGACCTGTAATGCAATTACTGCCCAATCCAGGGCAGAAGTGGCCATCAATAATTAAAAGGCGGCCGAGTCGCGGCTCGCTGTCCCGCTTTTATTTCCCGTGTTGTTATCCACACGTGCGCCGCCTCGGCTACCAAGCTGTTGCGCCGCTGGGCCTGGAATAAGATTTGTGAAAATATGTCTTTCAATAAAACCAATCATGGCGGACGGATGCCCGCTGCTGCTGAGTTTATTATTCCGGTAGAATATGTCTCCCACAGAAGGCCAGACCACAGCGGCGCAATATTAACCGTCAACAAATCACAGAGCCCAACTGCCGTCTGAGCGCCGCCACCGTTATTAGCAGTTATATCATCTGCCTGTTGTCTCAGTTGCTCCGTAGAGCACACGGTGCTTAAACCGAGTCAGCAATAGTGCAATAGCGTTGTGTAAAGTTTGCTTATCCTTCGACCACCTTGCTGTCATGAGCTTTTTTCGCTGTGGAGGCAGAATATTCCTCTGAGGATAACTGACATTTCATACAGCAGGCTGACAGCAGTTCTTTTTCGCCGATTAACAACGTATCACGCTTTATGGACATATACAATTACCATCCACTTTATTAGGAACACTAGCGCGTTCATACACTTATCGAATCGACCAATCATGTGGCTGCAGCACAGTGCGAAAAAATCATGCAGTTACAGGTTAAGAGCTTCAGTTACAAAGTTCACATCAAACATCAGAATGTGAAAGAAGTATGATCTATGTAACTTTGATCGTGGCATGGATGTTGCTACCAGATTTAGTATTTCAGAAACTGCTGATCTACTAGGATTTTAACACACAACAATCTCTAGAGTTTACACGGAATGGTGCGAAAAACAAAAAACACTGAGTGAGCAAAAGTTCTGTGGGTGGAAATGCCTTGTTGATGAGAGAAGGTCAGAGGAAAACAGCCAGATTGGTTCGAGCTGCCAGGTAGGATATAGTAAGTATAGCAATATAGTAACTCTCTACATCCGTGGCGAGCAGAAAAGCATCTCAGCATGCACAAAACACTGAACTTTGAGGTGGATGAACAGCAGAAGACCACATTGGGTTCCACTATATCTTATATATCTTAAGTACCTATATTTTTTTAAGTAAATAATTCAAGGGGAAGGTGTACGAGACAGTGGTGAGAGCGGCCATGCTGTATGGTTTAGAGACAGTGGCGCTGAGGAAGA
>CM074959.1:19689887-19706933 GCA_037577455.1 Pangasius macronema | reverse complement strand
AAGCCGAAAGAAGAAGAAGAAATAATTCTCTTTAAAACATTATCATCTATCGGATGATCATGTCTTGACTTTCACCTACGTGGTGAAAAATAACATTAAATAACATTAATTAAATAATATAATGTAATATTTCTGCCATACATTATTTTCAGTCTAAATATCCTGCTTCGCTTCAAAAGGTTTTTGTTTTATATTTGCTTTAATGTTGGATTTGTAATAAATAGTACCGCTAATAAATAGTAAATATAGTAAAAAAAAAAAATATATATATATATATTTTACTCTGCAGCAGAACAAATTCCCCCAAAAAGCAGCCTGCTCCTCTTGTATATAAATGAAGGAATGAAGACACCAGAGAAAGTGTGTGTCAGAGACAGAAAGTGTAAAGAAAGTTTCACTATCTGTAAGTTTGAGGCGCAGTTCTTTCCCTTCTTCCTCTTTTGCTCGGAGAACAAGTTCATATTGACCACGGCAGTGACTTATTGAAAGAGCTGCCATGAAAATGGGTTGCACAGTCAATCAATGGCATGGATTTCTGGGTCGGAGTATTATCTCACACAATCGGCCAACAGTGAGCGCGCGAGCGAGCGAGCGAGAGAGAGAGAGAGAGAGAGAGTGAGGAAGTGAGAGGGAATAGAAATGTAACGGGGGGTCTTGTGTTCTGTCCCCTTTTTTCCTTCCGCCATCATTGTCACTTTCTCTGTAGCATGCGTGTGGCATGTGACATCCAGTAATGTATTTCTATATGAGGTCAGAAATCACGCATCGATCCACGGCCTTCATCCCACCCACTGCCTCTGAGTCACTCAGCACCAGATTTCTGTTTGAAAAATATTGTTATGAGAGTGAGGGAGCGTGTGTGTTTTGGCTTGCCTGCATACACACGTGTGTGTTGTTGTTCTAGGTATTTACATGACTCTAACGGCAAACAGCATGCACATGACTCAGCGGTGACTGTTTCCAGATGAATATTCATGCGCATGGGCATGCATTGGTAAACACAGACAGAGACGGAAATCTGTGGGACAAGATCCTGTGCCAAAATCAATAGAGTCTGCAGAGCCGAGCTCGATCCGGACGCACCTCGCATTACACCTGTCCAGTGCTGGCTCGTCCACAGCGGCAGGTTGGCCAGAGCCCCGTCGTAGCTCTCAGCTGTTCAACAAATATTAATCTTCATAAAGTCCTCATTTACAACTCCATACATTTTAAATTATGCTGAAGTACTGATTAGCTCTTTCGTTTTTTTTTTTAAAAAGTGCGGCTATTTGACAGATCCAAGCTGACGTTCCGTTGATTTGCTCGCATTTCAGGATGGTGCGCAATCATAGGGTGGAGTGATCACAGCCCCATTTAGCTCCATAAAGTTATTATTGCATCTAGTGGTCAAAAACGGAAACTACAACAAGCGCTAATAGAGGCCCATTAAGGCAGGAATCACGCTGCCCCATACTCGCACTACACACGTTTTTTCGTCCAGGAGCAGGACGAGTATGGAGATTATTACTGCGATTCAGATTTTGACGCTTACTGATTCTGATTTTCATTCTGATTTAGATTTTCACTGTGATTCAGATTTTGATTCTCGCTGTTTGATTCTGATTCACAGGCTGATTTTGACTCTCACTTTGATTCAAATTGTGATCTGAATTCTCATTGTGATTCTGCTTCTCATTAAGATTCTGACTCTCAGTCTAATTTGAATTCTCATTGTGATTCTGATACTTATCCTGATTTGGATTTGCATTTTGTTTCTGATTGTGATTCTCATTCTGATTCTCAAACTGATTTGGATTCTCATTGTGATTCTGATTCTCGGACTGATTCTGCTTCTCATTACAATTCTGTCTGATTTGAATTCTTGTGATTCTGATTTTCAATGACATTCAGATTCTGATTCTGACTCTGATCCTTATTCTCACTTTGGCTCTGATTCTCCTCGTGATTCTCTTCCTGATTCAAATTCTGATTCGAATTCTGATCGTCATATTCTGATTCTCATTGTAATTCAGATTCTGATTTTGATTCAGATTCTTATTGTAATTCAGATTCTCATTCAGATTTTTTAAAATTGTGATTCAGATTCTCTTTGTGATTGTGATTTTGCTTCTGATTCTCTTTCGTACTCAGATTCTCTTTGTGATTGTGATTTTGATTGTGATTTTGCTTCTGATACTCTTTCGTACTCGGATTCTCATTGTGATTCAGATTCTAATTCATGATGGTTTACAGTCTCGTATTATTTACACACTTTCTCTGTCCCTCTAGTTCACCCTGATGCTGCTCTAGTTGTCTTGTGCAGTTCAGAGCTCTTGGAGTGGACTAAATCAAATGAGGCCAATTGAAATGATTTTTTTTATCCAACTGAAAGAGGTGGTTAATCCATTTAATGATCCGTTAAATAGAAAGGTAATCGACATGTAAACTTTGGGATCTAATTACTCGCAGATTACAGTCTGAATCTGTGCATGCAGTTCTGGCTACAGTGATGACTCTGATTATTGAAAACATGATTTATTTGTCGCAGTGTTTCGGCCCATTTAAGAACAAAATGTTGTTGTTTTTTGTGTTTATCAGTTTATAATATTATCATGCCTATTTTCTTTCAAACGGATAAACCACACAGAAGCTTGCTCACAAAGTAACAGAGTACCAAACTGTACTTTTCCTTGTCCTTAAATTCAATTGATGTGTTTTCTAGGTTAAAGATAGTAACAAGGACATGTACAGTTAGGTACGCAGGAAGACAAAAATCAAGATCATGTGCTTTAATTGTTGCTCTAAATGAAAGATGCAAAACAAAAAACAAACAAACAAAAAAAATTCCGGTCCAATACGGATGCAATATTACAAATTTATATAAATGTACAAGAATCATATGGAACACACACACATTCCTGTTCTCACCATTTGATAATGAAATTTGGAGTATGGATGGTCGATATGACAAAACTATCATATCACGATACTTGTAGACATTTCGATGGTACGTGATATGTACCTGTGAATTTTAACTAAACGATTATACTTTTAATTATTATGTATAAAAATAAATGTTTGAAAAAAAAAACAGGAAGGAAAAATCTATTCTGTAATTAAATAAATATGTGCAATAAATTCCAAATAAATTAATTTTGCAATTTTAAAGATGGTGTAATAATTTCATATCAGCCACTTTTGATCAGAATTTGTAATTAATGCAGTTTAAAAAAATACAAAAATGGTATAAACATGTTATGATATTTGCGATATATTGGAAAATTGTATTGTGCCATAATTTATCACGATATTGATTTCATCAGTCATCATACGGCGTATGGAATTTGGAATTTGGAAACTACTAATCTGGAGTATGTTTACTGATAGTGACAAAATGTACGTACGCAAATGAAGTGCATGTATACGCAGGTAAAATGGTGAAGTAACGCTAGCTATTGCTGGTTGCTATGGTAACACTGATGCCTACTGTTGTTTGAAATTATTCCTACTGATGAAACCCTTTGCTGGAAGTCTTCACAGCGTTGCGCAGCCGTTATTATTCTACTGGAACTGTAGAATATCTGTGCACTGATATTCTTTTGCGCTCGACACACTATTTTCACTTTGAGTCTTTTATGTTCCACTCTGTCGGACGACAATAAAACTGAAAGAAGGGAAGAGGATCGGGAGCATTACATAAAAGGCAGGCTGGAGCAGGCAGCACTACTGGCTGTGTCTGAGTCAGTGTATCATTAGCTTGGGGCTAACATTAGCATTCGGCCTGGACTCCTCTTTCTGTCTCTCTCTCTCCTTCTCGCCTGTTCTCTCTGCTTCAGGCTGACAGCAGCTCGGGATGCTGCACATCATCAGACCTTTCGAACGTAAAAAACAACTTTCCTAAAATCTATCAAGACGTCAAGTGAACTGGAAAAAACGAGTGAGGGAGAGGGATAGAGAGAGAGAGAGTAAAAGAGAGAGGAAAGAGGACAGCGAGCGAGTAACTATAAAAGAGAGAAAGCTAGGAAGAGTGAGTATAAAAGAAGGGCGTGAGAATGAAAGGGAAGAGAGAGGCAAAAGGAGGGAGAGAAAGAAAAGAGAAAAGGTGAAAGGATGACAGTTTTGAAGAGCGAGATGGAGAGAATTTAAAAAGGAAGAAGGGAAGGAGAAAGTATAAAAGATGAAGGATCAGATAGATAGATAGATAGTTAGAGAGGTAGGAGAGAGAAGGGGACAAAGAGAATCGTCAGTGGGACAGAGATAAAAAGAAGCAAAGGAAAAGGAAAGAGAGATAAAAGAGAAAGAGGGCATAAAAGAAAGATGATAAGAGTATAAAAGTGAGAGGTCTCAGGGGAGGAAGATGTGGGCAGAGAGAGACAGAGAGAGAGAGAAGGAGAGAAAGAGTGAGAGAGTGTATAAAAGGAGAGAAAGAAGAAGGGATAGAAAGTAATTGGCAGGAAGGTGACAGGAAAGAGAGAAAGAGAAAAATAAGGTATAAAAAGAGGTATAAAGGTCTCAGGGGTAAGAAGAGACACAGAGAAAGAGTGAAAGTAAATGACAGGTAATAGATAAAGAAAGGAAGAGAGAGAAGGAGGAGGGGTATAAAATAGGGATACCCATGAAAGAGTGAGATAGAGGAAAGGTATAGATCGAGAGATCGAGAGAGGGTACAGAAGAAGGAGAGAGACATGGACAAAGTCTCAGAGGGATAGAGAGCAGGGGTGTAAAAGTGAGAGGGAGAGATAGTAACACAGAGGACAGAGGACAGGAAGGAGAGAGAGAGAAAGAGGGTATAAACGAGAGATGATGGGAGAGTATAAAAGAGGGAGAAAGGTCTCTGGGGAGGAAGAGATAGGGAGAAAGCGAGAGACAGAGAGAGAGAGAGAGAGAGAGAGAGAGAGTAAAAAGGAAGAGTGACAGAAATGTGAGAGTTAGAAGCCTCAGAAGGATAGAGATGCAGATTGATATTTGTTTATTTATTTACAGTAATGCTTAGCTTGATCTTAGATTTCTTTTTGAAGTTAGGCCACATCCCAAATGGTTTCATGTTTACTTTGCTCAGTCCCTAAACAGTGTGTTACATAATGGAGCTGCACATCCTACCCTCCATACATAATATCAGCACACTTGTGTTCCTGTTTGTGCTATCATTAAATAAACAAACACACTTTGTCTTGTGTTCAGTAGTTCAACCTGTATGAGAGACACACATCAGTGAGAGAGACACACGGGGAGACACACACATCAGTGAGAGAGACACACAAAGAGAGACACACATCAGTGAGAGATACATGCAGCAGTGAGAGAGACACACAGGGAGAGACACACAGCAATGAGAGAGACGCACATCAGTGAGAGAGACATGCAGCAGTGAGAGAGACACACATGGAGAGACACAAAGCAGTGAGAGAGATACACAGCTGTGAGAGAAACATACACGGAGAGACACACAGCAGAGAGAGAGACACACAGCAGTGAGAGAGACATACAGGGACAGACCGACATCAGTGAGAGAGAGACACACAGCAATGAGAGAGCCTCTCAGGGAGAAACACACAGCAGTGAGTGACATACAGGGAGAGACACACAGCAGTGAGACAGACATGCAGCAGTGAGAGAGACACACAGCAGTGAGAGAGACACACAGGGAGAAACACACAGCAGTGAGACAGACATGCAGTAGTGAGAGAGACACACACAGGGAGAGACACACAACAGTGAAAGAGATACATAGCAGTGAAAGAGACATGCAGCACCGAGAGACACACAGCAGTGAGATAGACATGCAGCAGTGAGAGAGACACACAGGGAGAGACACACAACAGTGAGAGAGGTACTCAGCAGTGAGAGAGACATGCAGCACCGAGAGACACACAGCANGAGACATGCAGCAGTAAAAGAGAGACACAAAGTAGTGAGAGAGACACATAGAGACATGGATCAATGAGAGAGAGAGAGACACACACAGCGGTAAAAGAGACATGGAACAGCAATGAAAGAGACATGGAACAGTGAGAGAGAGACAGACAGTAGTGAGAGAGACATGCAGCATTGAAAGAGTCATGACAGAGAGAGACAGATGCACAGCTGAGCGAGAGAGAGACACAGTAAAAGAGACATGGAGCAGTGAAAGAGACACACCGCAGTGAGAAAGAGACACAGCAGAAGAGAGAGAGACACCATCCAATAACCTCCCCCAATAAATATCGGTGTGCTGTTATGGGAAATTAACCAACAATGGGGTGGTGTGATGCGGTTCGACGTGAAATCGGAGTTAGTGTTTTATTACTCTTATGCCACAGCAATTTTCAAGCAATTACTGGTTTTCAATTTATTTAATGAACAAAACAACTTTATTAATTAGAGAATGACACTATAATTTTTTTATCCATTTATTATTACATTTCATGTTGTGGAACGCAAATTGGTACTATAGACTTAAAAGTTAAACCTGGCAGCTGGAACTACTTTCCGAGTCATGCTGTTAAAAAAAAACTAACCAACGCTTAATCAATCACTCTCGTCAAGGTTTGTTTAACAGTAATACCAGTCCCACAAAGTTGGTTTTGCTCACTTAGCTCTCACAAAAATGAGCATCACACCTCTGATTGCTAATTAGCATTCCTATTAAACGATAGCCACGAGTACTGACTTTGATTAAAGTCGTTTGCAGCGGCTGCCTCTAAATTTCCATGGCTTTGTGTCCTCATAATGAGACATGGCTTTGGATCATGACTTACACATCAGCAGAACAGCCATTAACACCAAACCACAGAATGGTCATGTTACACTCATTCACTTGAACAAAAAACGGGGGGAAATATAAAACCTACAGTATATGTACACTCTTGAGATATTTGACCGATATAAGTCAATTTTTCATTGATTTTACGCAATCGTGGGGCAGGCTCCATACTGCCCCTCTTAGCTCCATAGAGTTATTATGGCACTTAGTCAACAATGGGAAATGCAACAAGAATTAACAGAGGGCTGCTGGGGGAGGAATCACACCGCCACATACTTGACACAGGAACAGCAAACAGGATAGTTCATAACATGGTTGCCACAATCATAGTTTTTATGCCAAATTGGCTACTTTAAAAAAAAATCCATAGCCACCCATGATGATCTTGTTTTATTTATCTATGAAGATTTTGTTTCAAAGCAAACAACTGGGATTAAATGTAACAAATTTCCACAAACAAAGGCAAAGTGTAAGTGCAGACAGGGTGTCCATAATGTTCAGAACCATTTCTACTATAAGCTATATTGCAAGGATTGGGAGAAGGAAAGGGGGATTATGGAGTGGATAATGTCAGAAATGCGTGCGCACCACGGTGATCTTGTTTCCCATGCAAAGGCTGAGAAAAAGAGGGAGAAGTGTCTCCCTTTTCCAATGCTCAATTTTTCGGGGGATAGTTTTAGGTCTTTCGTGTGGTTTTTGAGATGTAGTAGAGCTGGTGATTTTGCTGAAACCTGGCAACCCTGGCTAATGATATTAGCTCTAATATGTGCAATGAGAAACCTGCTGTATAGAACACAGCTGAACAAAGAGATTTGCGAGGTGCAAATGATGTAGTTACTGTAGCTGTTAATCCAGAATAGAACACAGAAAGTGTCTACGGTGTGTGTGTGTGTGTGTGAGAAACAGGGAAAGGAAGTAGCACCCAAAGCGGAGTCACTTCCCTTCTTCTGTCTCGTTCTCTGTCTCTGCTCTGCATCTACGTCATAATCACTCGCATCAGAGATGTACAGCTCGATACGGCGAATGTCGACCTCCCTGGAGGCTTCATTAAAACAGAGTACACCAAACTGAACCGAACCGAGCAAGAGCTGACAGAGACACATCAAAACACACACATTCACGCACACACACTGACACACATGCAGCAGCAACAATATGTGAAGAAAGGCTTCTGTTGCTTCTTTTTATGCCATAAAATGTGTGCGGATGTTAACGTGTGCACACGCACTTGTGCTTTCACACAAGCTATAAATAAGACTGAGTGCTTTCTGAAGCTATGGAAAGTAGACGTCTGCTAGTAATGTGTGTGTGTGTGTGTGTGTGTGTGTGTGTGTGTGTGAGAGAGAGAGAGAGAGAGAAAATGCAATAAGCATTTTTGTCAGTACTAGCATATTTGTGTAGTGTGTGGGGTTTGTGTTTATATTCAAGTACCTGTTTGCTGCAGAAGGAAAAGTCCTGGGGGTGGAGTTGGACCTGAACCAAAAGTCCAGGGGGCGGAGACAACTCAGTGTGTTTCAGGCTGGAGTGTTTAGGATTTAGGATGTGTGTTGTTCCATGTTGTTCATTGTCTCATGGACTAGGGATTAGGGTTATAGGCGGAGTTGGATCAGGTCCAGCTCCACCCCTTGGACTTTTGCAGCAAGGACTGTCTCTATGCATTGGCTCGAGAAATAGGATGACCTACCCCTGGCAATGTCTTCTGCTCATGCAGGGCCGTCTGGGCTTTCAGCGCTGACTCTCTGGCACAGTATGTGAGAAAGGCACAGCCTAACAGAGAGAGAGAGAGAGAGAGAGAGAGAGAGAAAGAGGGAGAAAGATATATTCATTACATTACAGAAATAAGCATTCAGAATGAAAGAACAGAAAAAAAATCAAAACTTGTTTTAGTGCATATCATCAAAACAACAGCAAAAATAAGCATACGAGGTTCTCTCGCAAATCTGACGGATGAGACAAGGGTGCAAACATGCAGTCAACAAGCCGTCAGATATCTGCCGCGTGAATCGCAGTCTTGTTTTGACATGTGTGTGTGTGAGTGTGGGTGTGTGTGTTTGGGCAAGAACGTGAGGATGCGTGTGCTGCATGGGTTAGAGATGCAGAAACGGGATGATGGCAGAACCGAAAAAGACAGGGTGAGTGACAGAGAACTGCTGTCATCTATTCCTGTGACAACTCAGGAGTGTCCATATGCTCAGTTCCTCCTAATCCTTACTTCGCACCTGCATCGCGAGCACGTGTGTGTGTGTGTGTGTGTGTGTGTGTTTTGCTTAAGAAGAGCATGCACTTTGCTACATCCCAAAAATGCAAATTTTCCTCACATATGCTTGGTATCTCTCCAACAAACAAGTTTGTCCTTGCTGTAATGCAAAAAAGAAAAGAAAAAAAAAAGAGGTCCCCCTTAAGGGAACGGGGAGAGTGCGGGGGAAGAAAAAGTACAGCAATTAGCATGCCATTTGTAAACGAAGTGGGTAAATATGACTGTACGAAATCTGTTTTAATTGTTAATATTTATAAATGCTAATGCTTATGCTAATTCGGTTTTAATACTAAACCTACAGTAGATTAATTCTGGGCAGAGAAAAAAATTAAATCTTGCTGGGACGGTTTACCTTCACGTTCTGTTTATTACCTAGTAATGGATGTCCCATAGACCCATACCATCTGTTCAGATCTTAAATAAGTACAATAATATGATTATATTAAAGTACGCAATATATCTAACCTTCATCTTAGGTGTTAGGGGAAAAAAAACACTTGGTGTAAAGTGTTTGATTCTCACAGTGTGTCTGGGGTTCAAATCCTTTACAAGCCTTTGCTTATTAAAGCACAATCTGTTTCCGTTTCTATAGTAACAGATAAAAAGGTAATCGTTGATACGGTGAAGTTTCCTGCCAGGAGATGTTTATTTACCATTTGTACAGCATGAAAAGGTCTTCAGGGCAGTTTTACATTTAGATTTTCTTTTTAACATGAAAAAACTTTCTTTAATAAAGGAAAATTGTTAGCTTAGGCAAATAGCTGTGGTATAAGAGGAATAAAACACTTCGTGATTCATTTCTGGGTGGTCACAGTAACTCATCACACAACCTCGTCGTTGATTGTTTTCCTATAACAGCACTCAAAATCGTGTTGTATTCCTCACATGTCAAACTTCTGTAGAACGCCTTCATGGATTTTTTCAAGATATTTGCAAATCAAGCTCTAAATCTGTAGAACACATTTTTTTCAGAAATATTTTCCCATCATTTGTGCATCATTTGTGTTAATCGTCAACGTGGCTCAAGGTAAAAACCCTGAAACACTGAACACTCACATTTTTTTCTGGATGTATGCATTGAAAAGAACAGCGAACAAATTCATCACGTCAGTTTGGACCTTTGATATATGAAATTATTTGTTATGAGTCCTAGAATAACAGGCTGTAATATCTAGCATGGATGATAAATAACACTTCTGGCTGTTCTGGTGAACGTATATGAGCGAGCTTCTTTTTCATTACGCCGCAGGTTTATGAGGTCATTATTTGTACTGTCGTAGAAAAGAGAATAAATTTTGAAGCTATGAAGTGAGAGTGGAGCTTGTGGATTAAATGACTGAAATGAATGAGCGTCCAATTTCTCTGGAAGCGGATCAGGACTGGATGATGAAACGGTTAAGATGCAGCTTTATTTTTTAATCGAAGATGACCAGAAATTAATGGATGTTAGTGGAAAGCTTCTCGCTACTCGTGCCTGTGTGTGTGTGTGTGTGTGTGTGTGTGTGTGTGTGTGTGTGGGTGTGTGTGTGTGGGAGCGTGTGTGTGAAGAATATGACAGGCAATGAAATCATTTTTAGCTCATATTCTCATATTCTCTTATTTCACCTTGGTCAAAATTACCTCAATATTATCTCTAATATACAGAGTAAATGTTCTTTTAATTGGTTTTTCATGTCCACGTGAAAAATTTAGCCGAGCAAATAACGCTGAAAATATCTTTTTAAACTAACTGTAGTAACAATTTAAAAGAGACTGTTTAAGGTAAGGATAAGAGATGAGGAAGAAGAAACGCAAGCCACTCAGTAGCACTACAGGGACATTATGGACACACACACACATACACAAACACGTACACACACACACACACACACGCTCACGCACACTCCCCGAGGCTTGAGCATGAGTCAGCATTAATGTTCCCCGCTGTCCGTTGCGTGTGTTTAACCCTGGCTGCGCCGTCGTCACTGTGTGTGTGTGTTTGCCTCCTGCAGCCCTGCCTGGCTTTTTTAATTAACTCTGACTCATTAGCAACGGGGAGCGCTCAGTGAGACAGCCTGGCTCACTCCCTTCTGAGGGTCTGTCATTCTGCCATGTTACAGAACATGCTAGCACTCTCACGGGACACGTGTCCACGCTCCAAAACACACACACACACACACACACACACACACACACACACACACACACACACACACAGTCTTGTATTAGTATCTTCATAGGTGTTGAACCATCATTTTTTATTTCCATTAATTTGCATCATCTATGTACTTAATAATAGTACACCTTATTTTAATACTATCCTTAACCTTAATACCCAAAGTGAAGTCTTCATTTTTTTAGTATTTACAGTAAACCAGGAAGTGGATTTCGAGTCTTGGTAAACAGGTTCAACAAACCGAGAAAAAAAAAACTTTCTTTCCTTTTCATTTGGCTTTCATTTAGCGTGTGTGTTTAATCGTAATGCATTTCAGACACCCACCACCTGCTGCGCTACACACATCAGCCAAGACATAATCTAGCTGGAGAAAGGCTTTATTAGCATGCCAGGATGACAGATCACTTTTTTTTCCACATGTAGGAATGTGGAAACACTGAATAAACTGAGGAAAATAAAGTCCAGCTCCAAGCTGTCCTGCTTTAAGTAACAGTCACCTCATAGTTAAACATGTCGTGATAAAATAAAGATGCTAACTCAAATACCTCTTACATGCATTGCTGGGAATACTGCACCTCAAAACTTTAGATTTTTGTCTCAGGGCACAACCACAACTTTGTTAAAAAAAAAAAAAACGTATCATATATCATTTATCTTCACTTATCCTAATGCACCTAACTAGCTAACTAGCTTGCTATCAGTTCCTGTCACTAAAACCTTATAACTGTCATGTAAAAATAATTAGCCTAGGTGGTGAATCAGTATATCATGTACACAAGTTCGGGCACTTGTAAGGACCCTGACTACACATCAGGACACTGATGACTCAATTTCTGACGATATGACTACATACTCACGTTGTAAAACGTCAACAACAGGCAGGACCGATATCTTTCTGTCATTATGTCATATAAATTTGTTAGCTTAATCACATGTTTTTCTGTCAGGCTGCTTCAAGAAGGATTGTAGGCTAGCTAGTGGATTTTTTTAATTATTAACACGTAAAAGTTGTTAGACTCGAACAAACCGTATATACAATGTCAAATAAAGTAAAAAATCGCTAACGTAAGTAATCATTTCAGAGCTAAACAACGATAACAAGCTACTGAGTTGGCTGAGAGTTTGTCCGTCATTTTTTGTCTCGAGCTGAGAGACTTCAGAAAACATAATGTCTTTTCCAGTAAAGGAACTTAATGAGCATGGATGCTACCTGTTTTTTTTTGTGGTGCATTATGGGATTTTTTTAGGGAGTGAAAGATCCAGTGCACTGGATTTTGTGATTGAGACAGCCCTTAAAATGGCCGACTCCCTGATTAGTGCCTTGAATACTGATCTAGGGAGCTGATTGAGATGAACCCCTGGTTTTATTTACACAATAAAAAATTCGCCATTTTGCTAGCCTACATAGCTTGCGATTTTCATTCCTCTAGCTAAGTCTAGCTAACTAATACTACAGCTGCACCTAAACATAAACTTTATCTTAACTTCACTATCAAAAAATAATCTACCTTTTAAAAAAAAGTATTTTATGTATATGTAGAGAAAAACAACACATTTTCATAGACAAGTTGATTTACAGGAGCGTTACACTTTTGACAGTACACAAGAGAAGTATTTCCCTTGTGAATCAAGAGTGTTTCTATATAATATATGACCACACACACACACACACACACACACACACACACACACACACACCATGTATGAGCTGAAACAGTGGGGTGTCTATTTTTGTTCTTCCCCTAAAAGCAATTCTACTCTTCTCCTCTCAGCTCAGGCGTTCGCTTTATCGGGAGTGGAGAGTGTGTGGAGCCGCACAAACAGGACGGATAAGAGAAGCAAGGCAGAGATTGCATAGAAACAAGGGAGGGAGCGAGTGAGGGAGGGGAGGGAGACGCCGGAGAGAGTGCTAGAGTAAATGGTTTGTGTAAAAGGACGACAGAGGGATGAAGAAAGAGTTAGGGTAGTGTGCTGAAAGAGGCAGCTAGGGTGAGTGAGACAGAGACACAGACAGAGAGAGAGTGAGAGACAGAGAGAGAGAGAGAGAGAGAGAGAGAGAGAGAGAGAGAGAGAAGATAAGATCTCCTGGCTTCTGTGAACACTATCCCGTAGTATCCTACACTCGTTTCTTATCTCACCGACTGCAGACACCCCTAAGGGACACACACACATACACCTATACAGAAACAACTAGAACTGAGTGACTAAATGTAGAGAAAGTAAGACAAAGGGCAATGTATATGCAGTGTGCGCTGCAATTTCTCTTAACAAAGAGAAAGAAGATGTCTGAATACATTAAATAAAGGTCAAAACATTTCGTATAGAATTTTCTTTTTTTTGGCTGAAGTATTCATCTGGCATTTGCTCCAGCTACATAAAGTTCTTTGCTTATGACATGAATGGCAACAAGTCAAATTAGTTCGAATACCGATCTTATTCTGTTAAGTTTCACAAAACAAAACAAAGCGTGACCGCGAAGTACAATGCACTTCTGACTAGTGGCGTGGATTTGACAGAGGGAAAAAAATTCTTTTTCCATTCATATTTAAACATTGTTTTCTCTCTCTTTTTTTTAAGCCATGTTGGCAGTTTGCTAATCAAAACAGAGTAGGTAAATAAAAGGAAAAAAAAAATAGCTAGTCTCCGGTCTGATGTGCTGCCTTAAGCTAAATAATTTACATACAGTAAATACATATGATTAGCTGCGTCTGTGACTGTGACATTTTTTTTTAAGTTTTGAAAAATGGAGTCGCTGGTCTATGGCTAGTTTATCTTCAGATGTTTATCAGCTCTGCTGATGAAATAAGGCAGTCCATGACCCCTGCACTAGACAGCAGTATATACTTAAAACATGGGTGTTTTTAAGTAGTTATATGATACTATTAGTTTCATCGTTATTTGAAAAAAAGACATCCTTATGTACATTCCTTTTCATTTCAACAAATGTCCAGTCTATATATTACATAAAAGAAGAAGTAATTCAGGAGGTGGAATTGGCATACATGAATGCTGAGCTGCTAGCTAATGACTGAGGCTAAAGACTTAGCTAGCATGTAACCATTAAATGTTTTCTATATGGACAATATAAAGGTAGAATGTCACTGGAAACAGCACCAAATTATTGGAAATATCAACATTTCTCTCAGATGTGTTGGTTAAATACTAGGAAAACACTCAGTATGACTAAAATTACACTGTAATTCCACTTAGCATCGACCACAAGCCACAAGGTTCTGCTACGTAAAGAAACGTCAACACTGAGTCACAATTTATAAACAATGAGGTAGTATAAAATGTCAACATCTCAAGCAGTCTTTTATGGATAACTACAGGGACATGAGGTAAAGAATCTAAAATGGAAATGCTACTGTATTAATTTAGTTTAATTTAGCATCCTCAAATCAAAAGGGAACGTGCAAGAAGTCGTGTTTTACTTTTGACTTCTTAGAATGGAGGAACTTTTTCCCGATGAGATTTTAAACATTTCAGTCAGAGCTCAGAAAGCAGCCTGAAGTGTATTCCCAAGATGCAGAACACCTTTTTCACTCGGGCTGAAAGAGATTTATTCAAAGGAAGCTTGCTAGCCTGAGCTGTCTTTGTATCCATAAGTGTTGTAAATGAAAAAGCATATTTTGTTGAAAGCTAAAATTCACGCTGTTTCTTGCAGATGGCTCAGGTTACTAATGCTCTGCTTACACCTTTTTAAAAGAGACTTCAAAATAGGAGTTCACATTGACAACAAAGGGCCCTGGGGAATTCTCAAAGATTTAATAACACAATGTAATTAATATTGTTTTCCTTTTTTTTTATCTAACACACCTGCTTCCAAGCTGTCAAAGCCTGTAGGTCATAATATATGAGACTTCTTATAAAAAAAAAAAAAAATCCCAGTGTTTACAAGCTAAAAAATGGCCTGAAGTTAATTTAAGTAGTCATCCGAAAGGGATGACATTTACTGCAACATGTAGCTGAGCAACAGCCTAACTAGGATGTTGGACTTGCTCACCCTGGTTTACATTATCCTGCGAAAATCAATAGCTGCTCATCAGACGTTTACGGACCTGAGTGTGAATGACTGGCGTGCTGCTGTTCTGTCAATCTCCTGCTTTCTAATGGAGACTGAAAGCAAAGCTTCCCTATCCTCCTCTCTGTCTGCCCCACAAGTCGCTGGTAATTTAAATACGCTGTCCTCTAAGGTCTGACTATTCAAGGTCGGAGTATGAAATACTCTGGCAGGCCCCTCCTTTGCACATCTCCCGTCAAATATTTAATTGGAAGCAGTAAACCCCTGATTAAATAAAAATGCACTTTGAAAACTGCAATATGAGCTCCATGAGTTATTTGAGCGAGAGAGGCAGAGAAACCAGGGAAGGCAGAAGGTAAAAGTTGGGGTGGGGGTGGGGGGGTGCAGAGAAATTTCCAATTACTACTCTGAGACCATGGCAGTCCTTTTCTTTCTTTCTTTCTTTTTTCTTTCTTTCTTTTTTTTTTTTTTTTTTTTAAATTCAATAGACCTTAAATATTCAGGAGCTGTTTCTGGAGACTAATGAGTCCTCGTCTTGAGTGATATTATTCCAGTGGAATGGAACAGAAGTGGGACTGAACATTAGAAAGAAAAAAAAAAAAAAGATGGGAGATGCATTTCTAATGGAGTATAATACCAGGCCTGCCTCCCTCCCATCAATGAAGAGGAACCTTGAAATGGCATTCGGCTGTGTCCCAACTCCGCCTCCCGCTTCCAGATAGTGTGTGCCATCTGCACTGCCTCCGGAGGAGCGTGGCTGTGTGGACTGTAAGTCCCGCTTAATCGATTGGCAGAGGAGGAAAAAAGGCCCGGCTCTAATGTGTTGCATGTGAAGGATTTAGTGTGGAGTTGAGCTGCGGAATCAATGGAGCAGAAAATGCATCATTACAACGCTGTCCCCCCATGCACTGCTCCAAGAAAACTAAGCAGGAAAGTACATACACACATATGCACAAAGCCCTTACTTGATAATACGCACGTTTTCAGAAGAGCTGACAAAGGCAGACTATAGCAATTCCACCTTTATTTGCTCACAGAATGGTCCTATTTTCTTACTCACAAAATCTGCTTGTTAGCGCTCCTGATCTGTTTTGCTATCTTCCTTTGATAACATTTGCTATATTGTGAAAGCGTACATCTAGAAAGCAACAATTCCAGATGTATGCCTGATCACATCTATAGCCGGCCGCCTACTAAAAGTGGTACTGTGTATAGAATACAGAATTCCATCGAAACCATCCTTTTCTCCACAGTGATGAAAAGCTAAAGGTCAGTAACAATTCAGAAACTTGGTATCATCTCTCCACTCCACGCTTTTACCTGTTTTGCATTGAAATGTGCAACAGGAACTTGCATTTACAATCCATCTCTCACCCAGATATACTCTTAGAAGGGTTCTTTGGGAGGTTCTTTGGCGGCATGGGTGCACAGCTGGTATGTTTGTGCCCTGAAATGGTTTGGAGTCCCATCCAGGGTGTGTAAGGTGGAAGGCCTAGGTCGTACTGGGAATCGTGTCGTCTTGCGAAGGACTTCTACTTACTTAATTATTATTTCGTGCGTCTTGCATAGAGAAACACTGCTGGGTTCTACATAGAAGCTTTCCCCACAGGGACAAACCAGATTTTGGTGTCACACGATCACACAAACGTCACTTCTGGTTTTTACACTGTACTATCAGACATATACTGTTTCCTTATAGGTATAGTCAGTGCTTTTGGCTTAAGTTTGAACTTAACAAAAAACAAAAATACTCAAACAAATGTAGCTCTTCACTTTAATATTCTCTCCAAAGCCACGACCAATAAACTAGGCCAGAATGTCTGAATCTGGGTGCAAAACCGTAAGCTTTCTGAACTGACAAGCAACATGACTGAAAGACAAGTAGAGAC